>PVLD010019700.1:0-35726 GCA_004027595.1 Dinomys branickii
GACTGGCCAGTATGAAAAAGTCATCCAATAACAGATGCTGGCGAGGCTGTGGAGAAATAGGGACTCTATTACACTGCTGGTGGGAATGCAGACTGGTGCAACCTCTGTGGAGAGCCGTTTGGAGATTTTTCCGCAAATTAGGTCTAGAGGTTCCATTTAAACCAGCTATTCCTCTTCTGGGTATTTTCCCAGAAGATCTAAAATCATCATATCACTCTGATATATGTGCACCCATGTTTATAGCAGCACAATTTGTAATAGCTCAAATGTGGAAGCAACCCAAGTGCCCATCCACAGAAGACTGGATTAAAAAATTGTGGCATTTTTATATAATGGAATATTATTCAGCTATAAAGAAAGACAATTTTGGGAACTTTGTAGGCAAGTGGACAAAACTGGAGTCCATTCTCATAAGTGAAATAAATCAGCGATACATGTGCAGGCAACGTATTATATCACTGGTGTAAGAACCCGAGGGTGTGAATATAAACTAAAAGTCATGAAGGAAATCTGTCCAAAAACAGAGAACGGATGGGACGAAGGAAAGGAGAAAAGAAAAAGACAAAAATGTATGTATGTATGTATATAGGAATATATATGAATATACATATGTGCAGGGGGGCTAACATGGTTCTACTATTGTATTATATCACTTAATGCTGAGCAATAATCGATGACAGGATATTAGATTAATAGTGTATATCTGTATGTGTTAGCCTGAACACACACTTCGAAGATATCAATATGTAAAGCAGCAACAAGCGGTGTTTTTTTTCTGTTGTTGTTGTTGTTGATGTTTTTGATGTATGCCTGTTTTCTATGTTGTCTTTGGATTTTTGGTTCTTGTGTTTTTTTTTTTTTTTTCTGTTGTTGAGAGGATCAACTGTCTGACTAAATTTTCATGTCTGTATATGGCTCCATACATCTACAATTCGAAGATATCAATGGATAAAGCAACAACTGTTGAGACCATATCACCTTGTCTATAGATTAGTTGTGATTGTACTATTTTCTATGATAATGGGTGTCTGTTTGTCAATATGTTTTTGTGCTTTTATGTTTCTAAAATAAAAAAAATAAATAAATAATGAGGACCGAGCAGAAGTATTTATTATAGAGCAAAAGGAAAAAGCAGAAGTTAATGTAAAGAGAAAGCAAACAGTCCCTGGGCAGCTGAACCTGGAAAGGTTGTAAAGGGACTGTTTGTTTACAGATGTTTATATGGAAAAATGACCACCTCTCCACCAGACTGATCAGCCTATGAGGTTACAAGCAGGAAAATTTGCCTTAGAAGTGGGTGAATAGCAACTCAGGTATGTAGCAAGGGTATCTCTGAAAGGGCCATTAATTGCAATTTTAAGCAGAACAATGATATTATTATTATTTTTTTTTTAACAATGATATTATTTAGAGAGGCATAAATTTCTTATTTCTGGGCAGTAAAATACTGCATATGTAATGAGGTCTTTGGTTGTTAAGCCCATGGAATCCTGGTCTTGGCCATCCTGTCCCTGGAATCTTTTCTGGATTTCTGTCCTGTCTGTAACAGTCTGCCTGAACACTCTCCACCCTTCTGACCCCTTATGGGCCAGGGTCACTCTTGCTCATCCATAACGTCAGGTTGTACAGCCCCTGATTGTGTAGGTTACTGTTGGGTGCCTCTTGTTAGGTTAGGAAAATAATATTCAAACTTAGGAAGAGAAATGATGTCTACCCACACCTGCAGGGGGCCCCTGGTTCATTTTCCCTAAGTCTCTTGTTGTTGTCCTGCTTCATTCCCAGTCTGCTGGTTGAGAAGAGCCCTGAGTCTTTTGCCACCTCCCTGTTTCAAAAGGAATTCTAAGCAAATTCAGTGCAGATGTACCATTGAGTTGGAAAGCTCAATACAGTGCTGGGTGACTAAAACGACAAAACATTATGACATAGAGAATCAATAAATAATTCGTAAGAGTCACTTTGGAAAAATCAGGTATCCCCGGTAGAGGAGAAAGATTTTGTGGACTCAAAGGCAAAGTCAAAGCATGACGAGATCTAATAAGCAAGCACTGTACTGGGTGTTGAGGAAAAGATTTGGGGATGTCCAGAGGATGGACAGAAAAAAATGGAAAGGAGAATTGGGTCCAAGTATTTCAAGTGTGTAATGTTTCTCAGGATTTCTTCTGTACTGTGAAGTGGTCTTGTGCAAAGGAGTGATTTAAAGGCTGGATTGGAGAATGGCCTGGCCTCCTCGGGGCAGTGAGAATTGAACATTGTTTTGGTGGAGGGGCAGTGAGTCCTTAAAATGCATAGAGGCTACCCCAGAAGGGAATTTGATTTACACGCTTTGAGAAAATGTGTCTTAGTCCATTTGGTGAGCTACGAAAGTATTCTGTAAATGAGAGCACTTGATAACATTTATCTCTCTTAGTAATACAGACTAGGAAGCTCAGTGTCAAGGTGCTGGCAGGTTCTGCATTTGTTGGGGGTCCATTTCCTGCTGTGTAGGTGGTACCTCTTCGCAGTCCTCACATGATGGAAAGGGCAAATAAGCTGTTTTACATGAACCTGGGCACTTAATCATAAGAGCAAACTGCCATTCAGGACAGCTCTTCCTTTTGGACCTACTTTGAGCCCACAGGATGCAACGCTTAATACAATCATCCCGGAACAGGTCTCAACCTACACATTTCAAGAGAACAAAGTCATTCAGACAAACTGGAGAGTACACGATTTTTACTTCTTCCTTTGTTTTCTTATTTTTGTTTCTCAGTACTTAGGGGAGACTGCAAGGACACAGATACAACCTTAATACATATACTAACATCAGGTAGAAAAAGAAGCCACTGTCAAGAAAATAGAAAGGATAGGATCAACCAGAAGGATGAGTTCAAATTGGAATAATGCTGTATTTTTCCACATTTCAATCCTTCTGGTAAACCAATTACTTTTCACATTTCCATACCAGCTGCATTTTTATTTACTGCGTATTTTCTCTATTCTTTCATATTTAAAAATGAGCTTTATATCGTTATGAAGAGAATGACTTTAATTTTCTAATTCAAATTAAAATAGGTATATATGTGGGTTGACACAAGGATAAAAATGATTTTAAAATATTACAGAGCCCCAGATATGTATTCTTCTTTAAGTAAGAAAAGGATAGAGGGACGCAACGGTGTCTCCAGGTGGAAAGAAATACTTGCTGGCCCCTTGGCCTCTCTTTGATGTCATCGAGCAAGCAAGGCATTCCATCAAGCCTGTGGAGGGTTCCTTTGGACAATCTGATGTGGAATTTCTACCTTTTATTTATCTTCTAATTGCTTTGGACCGTCTTGCTTTCCATCTCTCAAACCGTGTACCTGAAGAACTGAGTGGTTACATTAGTAAGACTGAAGGGTCACCCCTTAAAGGTAAAGTATCTTCATTTACCATTCCCCAGCTAATCCCTGACAGACTTCCCAACTCTCTGATTCTCTTCTTAAAATAACTTAAAAATATTTCTATGTATTATAAAATCACACATAAATAAAAACAATTTTAGAAATTGATAAAAAGCCTAAATTTATAAGAAAAGCAGGGCTAGGATTTTTAAGGAAATAAATGGAAGAAATCTAAGGAAGAAATCAGGTTTAATTAGAGTAGGTAAATTTTAAAACAAAATGTCATCCTTAATGGAATATTCAGGCTGAGTTTACACTGGACTAAAAGGCTCTGAAAATACTTTTATTTCTCCTGTTCGTCCATGACTTATAAAAACAACTCACTTCCCTTAGATATTTTAAATAAATTGCTTGTCTTCAGTAAAGGACTGCTCCGATTATTTTCCTTTTTCAGTTATCCATACCAGAGGATACACAAAAATTAAAGTTTACTTTCCATAACTCAGGACATGGTAACTACTGGGTATCATGGGCTATGACTGAACGCATGCCTCATGCCTAGAACAAGACTAAATAAGTCACTTTCTAGAGATCATGGAAGAGTATTGGTGAATTTCATCAAAATGTACGCAAATTATGAGGCAATCTGACACATTCTTTTCCTGAAATGTAGATATATAACCAGACCTGTAAACTGCCCTATGAATATATACACATGCATAGCTACACAATGAAATAGAGGGGGAAAAAGAGAGGATAATGCTGCCCTGGATTGCTTTTTTGTAAATCTGACTCATGGGAGTGTGACAAAGGACACAGTTTTTTCACCTCTGAAGTGAGATCGTGAATTTAGCTTGCAGTTGTTGATCACAGAGTAAGCTGACACAGATTTTAGATTACATAAGTCTTTTAAAGAGCATGCATTTTCATCAGAGAAGTAAATCTCACACTTAGTGTTAGGGTACATCCCAGAGCAGCACCGTGAAAAATGTGCTTTAGTTGGTTCTATCATGCCGATCCTGTTCTCCACAGATAATTAATTAAATGGAATACTTATTATTCTGTCTTATTCATTCTTTTTCGGTTTTCTCAAGGGCACTTGCAGTGTACCAAGAGCCGCATCAGAATACTGGTATGAGATCATCAGCATATTGTCCTTTCAAAGCTCTCAACAGGCCATGAATACCATCAAGTGCTCTTGAGTCATTCGTGTCATACAAAGGAATTTGAGATTACTGTCCCTACTTCCCCAGTGAGGGTGGGTGATCAAGAACTGCTTGCAAATTCATGAGAAGAGAAATCTCGTTTTTGTGTAGGAAAGAGGCAAGTAGTTTTTATTTTTAAGATTTCACTGCCCAGAGAGTTGCTTATACCTTTCCCAAGATTTTTTGTTTATAATGACTTAGTTCACCACTGTTGCAATTTGACCCTTGTCACCTCCACCTGTCATTGTTACCAGCCTAAAACTTGAGCAAGAAATACAAGCAAAAGTACACTATAGAAGTTAGTGAACTGTAAATTTCTCTTACCATTTGATGGAGGCCTCTCTAGCGGTGAATCTGACCTTTTTTTCCCATTAACAACCTCTATAATAATGTTCCTTAAAGAACTTTGAGAACATTTAGTTGATAAGACTTAGGTGTTTGCTATAATGTGAAGTATAATAATTAATATTACATTGATTATTATTGCACTATGTATTCTTTTTTTTTTTTCCCCTTTGGCGGTACTGGGGATCAAACTCAGGACCCTGCGCTTGCTAGGCAGGTGCTTATTCCACTGAGCTATATCCCCAGCCCTGCACTATGTATTCTTAAAACTGAACATTTGATTTTTAAGAAGACAATAGAGAATCAAAATATATGTATCAGAATACTATTTCGCATTATATCCTCCTTCATTTAAACTCATGAAAACTAATGCTAGAAAGGCTCATCAAGATCTGTTTCTGCAATAACTATTAAACTGGCTCATGTGCAGCAGATTTCTTCCTTTTCCCACAAATAATGGCCAGAGTGCTTATAATAAAGACACTTAGTCCTACTCTCCTTTTTCCAGGGCTTTGGAGCCTTCACATCAAGGAAGAAGAGCTGTGGCTCCTGCCCCCCTCACTTACCCACACACCTAGTGCTCCGGTGTGATCAGTCTCCTGTTCCCGTTAATGTCTGAGCGCTGCTCTCTGTCTTACTCAGCAGCTCGCTCGCCCATAGACGAAGGACAGGTCACATTCTCTGTTCTGTTTTCCTCTTTGAGTTTTTTTGCCTCTCAATTATTTGTGTTCTCTCCATGTTGTGAGAAACTAGAGTCTGATATGCTTGTCACAGCTCATTGGTTGAATTCTGTACTCTTTGATGGAGGACCTGTATTATGTTAGCTTTGTATTTCCAGTAGACCTTACATCTACGTTTCGAATATTGCAAGTACCAAAGAAATATGCTGAAAAAAGATGGACTATATTGTGCTTTGTGTTTCCTGTTTCAATGGTGAATGATACATGGTATTAATTTGTTTCTTATCTCAATAACCTTATCAAGTGCCACTACATCCTAAGAATTGTTTTCTGCCCAAATACTAGTTCTCATTTTTACATCAAAATTGAAATAATGAGGTATAGAAAGGCAAAGGCAGCATAATCTCATTATACAAGCAATCTCAAAATTTTGATCTCAAAGAAACATGATAGTGTTGGTTAGATGAACCAAGAGGGAAGATATGAAGAATGGGTATAAAATTTTAGTCACCATCCTTCACAGTAATGCGAGTACAAAAATTAGTTAAGAAAAGATTTTAAAAACTGGTAAGTGAAATGATGAACAAGTTAACCAGCTCGAGTTTCTATTTCTGCAATTCATATACGTTAAAAATCACATAAAATGTATTTATCAATTGAAATTTTATTTATTTATTCTATGTTCAGTACATCTTTGCTATATCTAATAACTATGTTCATCATGGGGAGACAGTACATGGAAAATCAATATGGAGGTAGAATCTGGCCCTGAGGCAGAGTTTCTCTAGAAATTCTGACTTATATGCTCTTTTGTGTCTGCTGCTCTACTGAAAGCATATACACTTATCATTCAGCCTGGAAAGACTGTCATGTAAAAAACGTTAGTCTTCCAGAATTTTCTCCACACATTATCTTCTGTCATCATGGGGAGACGCTGCTGTCTCATGTTGTCAACCTGCACATTTGAATTCTCTATGCCTTCTTGCTGAACTGATCACCACATTCTATAACAGACTGCTACTTTGTCCTTCTGATTGCTATGCAGGGACACTTTGTCTGATATGTCATTTCCTATAGGAAATTATTATATGTTGCACTGCTTAAGTAAATAATTATGATTTTCTGAAAATGTTACTTAACAGAAATACAAATTTTGGAATTATACTTCAAGCAGAGTTAAGTGTTACATCCTCAATGTCCAAGTAAAAGGAGATTTAGCATAATTTTTGTTTCAATGCATGTTCAGGCAGGAATTATTTGTTCTAAAAGTTAAAACCTTTATTAGTCACTGCATTTGCTAATACTCACCAAATGCCCAATATACGGTGCATGCCTAATGTCTATTTACTGAGTCAATATAATTTGGTGTTTTGTGTATTTATTAGAGACTATCAAGAGTTTCTGGCAGATGTCTTTATCACTGCATATGACTATGTGTGTATGGCTGTGTATCCCCATGTGCATGGTTATCATCACATTTATAAGTTTGGGTATGTATCTACTACCTCTGTGGCAGTGTGGTTTTGTCTGCAAATGTGTGTGTTTGTGTTTGTGTGTATGTGTGTGTGTGTGTGTGTGTGTGTGTATCTTCAACTGTAACAAGGAAAACTCCAACTACTTTCTTGTCTTCTCCGCCCTCCTTGGAATACTGGTGCTCATTCTTGGCTCTGTATAAACCTTTATCCTATCTGGGTTTTACTTCTCTTACCTTCAAAATGGGGTTAGTTGAAGTAGACAATTTCTAAATTCCTCTTTTAGTCTCTAAATTCTGAGGTTCACTGGATTAGCTCTTATTCTGTTCTTCTGTTAGTCTCATTATTGTTCAATTTGCTTCTCCTTTCCACAGGATACCTAAGAACGATGTTACAAATATAGCCACAGGATGAAACAGAGACATTGATTTTTAAAATATCTGCTAAATAGTGTTAATGATGCCTGAATAAGTTTTTTATGATTGCTTATTTGAAGTTTGCTTTCAAATGAAATCATTAACATTTTGCTATTACTGTTTAGCTACCTAAATCAGGAAAGGCAGAAGATAATAAAAATGATCTCATTAAAGTGGAATTTGCCTTTACTTTGAATGTCAAGTGCATAGCTTGAAGCTTAGAACAAATGTGGACCCCTTGGCAGTTGTATCTATGTATTTGCATCATCTCTGCATATTTTTGTAAATAACAGTACCTTGTTATTTCCTCACAAATATACACAGCCTAATTAAGAGCTCCTAAAGAAATTAATCATGTCCATATTTTAAGTAAAGCTTTCAGGATTATTTTGTGACTAAGTAATCATTCAGAAGTAATATAATTTAATTTAGCTTTCCTTTTTTTTAAACTGGGAATTGAACTTATGACATTAGACTTGCCAGGCGAGCACATATGCTCCTGAGCTATATTCCCACTCTTCTAGCTTTAGTTTTTCTAATTCTTAGAATTTTACTTTTCAGCATTTTTCGTACAAAAGTTTAATTGAAGGCAAAACAAAATTAAGTAATCATGCACAGTCTCACTATTTAATTTGGACTTCATGTTTTACGCTATTTCTTGGAAAATGGTATGGAGAATGAGCCCCTCTTCAGAAAAATTGTCATTTGTCTCCTGGAATTGATTTTGGGTTATAAGTCTTAGAACATTCCTTATACAGTGCTTTGCTAAACATGAGATTGCAGAGCTCTCATCCTCAAACTGAACTTGTTACATTTGGTATACCGGCAGAAGAACAATTGCTGGATCATAATTATATGGTTAATTAATATTATTTTCCATAATGGCTGCACCAGCTTATACTTCTACCAAGAGAAGCGAAAGTACCCTCCCTCAGCAGCATTTGCTTTCTGTAGGTTTTTGTTTGTTTGTGTGTTTGTTTGTTTTTTAGTGCTGGGATCACACTCACAGGCCTGTACATGCGAGGCAGGCGCTCTAACACGGAGATGCTTCTCTAGTCCAATAATAGTTTTTTTGTTTGAAGGGTAAGGAAATATCTCAGTGTGGATTTTCATGGCGTTGTTGTTGGACAAATCCATTCTTTTAATTGGTAAAATACAATTTTTGATATTTTCTAAAATTTACTTTTTAAAGGAAATGAGATTTTTAAAAATGTTTAGAAATATACATATTAATTACACAAAATAATGGGTTTTGCTGCAGTCATGAAGCCTAGATCATACTCTTATCCGATCTTCTCGCTCATTACCTTGCATTACTTCTCCTCAGCACTCCCCCATCTCCTTCCTGTTCTGCAGTAGTTTTCTGCCATGTCACATCGCCTTATTTTTCTTCAGGATTCCACTGTGAAAGAGAATGCACACAATATATATATATATATATATATATATATATATATATCTGAGTCTGGCTAGAGATACATTAGTATCTCTGCCTCCATTCCTGTTCTTGCATATGACATTTCTGTCTATTTTATGGGTGAGTGGTTCTCTGTTATGTGGATGTACCACATTTCCTTTATCTTTTCATCAGGAGCTGGTCACTTGGATGCCTGCAAGGCTTGGCTGTGCTGAATGGTCTCACAGTATATGTGGGTGTGGAGGTAGGAAAGTACAGTGGCTTTGCCTTTTGGTCTGTATGGAGAAGGAGTGTAAGTGGATCATACGGCACTTCTATTTGTCATTTCTAAAGAACCTCTGTACTGACTTCCACAGTGCAAATTCTAATTTTTTTCACCAGTGAAGTATAAGGGGTTTTTTCCCCATGTACTAGCTAGAATTTATTATTTTTTTGTATCTTGATGATAATCAACCTGATAGAGAAGAGATGAGATTTCAGTGAAGTTTTGGCTTGCATTTCCTTGATAACTAAAATATGGTGCATATATTTTTTTCGTATATTTATAGATCATCTGTACCTCTTCTGAGAAGTGCTCAGTACAATTACCTATTTAATTATTGGGTTATGTTTTGCTTTGGGTGATAATTATTTTATTCCTCTATATATTTGGATATTAACTGCCTACAATATGAGTAGCTGACAAAGAATTTCTTGATTGTGTAGACTATTTCACTCTGTCCTTTCTTTTGCTGTGCAACTTCATTGCAGTCCCACTTGCTGACTGTCACTGTTACTTTCAGAGCTATTACAGTGCTAAGTAGGGAGCCATTTTCGATATCTACATCTTGAAGTGTTTCGCTTTTGATCTATTAGTTTCAAAATGTGTTTGTTCTATATTGAGTTGAAGTTTGGAAAGGGTGAGGAATAGACATTTAGTGTCAACCTCAGGCATATGGAAATCCAATTGTTCAAACAGCATTTGTTAAACTGGATGTCTTTTTTCTAATATGTTTTTGGTACAATTATCAAGAATTCTATGATTGTGGCTGTGGGATTTGGTTCTGTGCTCTTTATTCTGTTTCACTGATGTAGGGATATGACTGCAAGGTGTTGGTTTTATGTACCCGTTAACGACTGTAAGAAGTTTGTTTTATTACTATAGGTTTGTGGTATATTTTAAACTTCAACATTGCCTATTTATTTATTTATTTATTTCTATTTATATGTTTGGTGCTTTTTCTGTACTCCCTGTACCTCTGTGACTAAGTGTCCTCATGTGAGCACTTTGCATATATTTTCTCACCAAACTCAAAATCACACCAGGCACATAATACAGAAACTGATGAATAGCAGAGATTATTGCTTATTATCACACTCATGCTTCACGTATTGACATTTCAGCATACAGATGGCGTATACGGGAGTGGTCCTTCAAATTACAATGGAGATAAAATTTTTCTGTTACCTAGTGACATTTTAAGCATCCAAACTCCATAGCAGAAAATATGACTTATGTTTCAGTGTGAGTTAACACATTTGTGAAATTGTGGAGTTTGCAAGTGTATTGCATACCATTGATATAAGATGTAGCCCATATAGTTTTGTGCAATACATAGTACTTGATGATGTTACCATCTTCTTCTATGTATTTAATAAATTAAAATTTTACTACATACTTATTGTACATATTAGAAAAAAGTGTACTTGTAAAACAATATGCATTTTATACCAGTAGGAACCTCATATATCTCTTGTGTTCCTCATTCTCTTGATTGCATCAAGTGATCACAATGAATGATCAGCCGCTCTCAGTGAAGTTTGTAAACTTCATCTTGCTTGTACAAGGACAATTACCCGACACATTTCTGAGGATAAATACCTGTTGCTAAATAATGAATGAATGTGTTTGCAAAATCATCAATAGTCCCTGAGGGACATGGGAAACAATGATTTTTATAATTGCTGAGGAAAGTAAATGTAAACCTAGTATTTGTTAAACTAGGGTCAAGGGAAATTAATATAATTTTGAACAAAGATATAGAGAATTTTCTAATCAAGCTCTTATAATGATATTAAGCATTTTCAAAACAAGAAAAACATTCTAGAAATGGTATGGGATATTAGAAAAAACTATTCTAAAAAGAATAAAATGTTTGTAAATTTTAAAATGTTTATTATAATAAATAATTTTATAACACATTGAACTGGTATCTATTTTGCATTTGTGTATTCATAACTATTTCTCTGAAGAGCCTGAAGATTCTGTCTTAAATCATTCATGTTTTCAATAGGTTGTGAGACACAAGGAAGCACTGTGGGAAATGGACTGCCCAAAACTTTTTTATTAAAACTCTGTAATATCTAAATCACTTAAGTCATGTTATTAATAAAAGTAATAGTTCATGGCTTTCATATTCAAAAGTAGCAGGGAATTGCAATGAAAACTCACTTTGCCTTAGGTATTCTATTAAAATGCAGATTGTATGAGATCTCAAAATATTTATCTCTATTCAAATAAGAAAAAGATAGAACTGTGATTGCTTGAGAATGCATAATCTAGAACTGGCTCAATAAACACTGTTAATGCTTTGGCCTGGGGACGAAATTTCACAGATAGCTAGAATGTGCAAAAACCAAAGTACTATACAGGATATCCCAATGCTTATGTGGAATTGAAAAAAAGAAACTCATCAATTTTGAAAGCAAAAATTGTCTTTAAATTCTGAAGTTGTTATAGTTTTCCAGTGTATACTGAGGCTTGGTACTCTAATGCTATCAGAATTGCTTAGGGCTTTACATAAATTACAGCCCCCAAACCATAGAACATTGGTACTTGAATAAAAATGGAAAGATATGCACTCATTTTTAAAGTATGATATGGAAATTATGCAAAGTAAAGAATTATTTGAGTTTATAAGGTGATACACACACACACACACACTCACACACACGTGAGAGAGAGAGAAAGAGGATGTGTTTTTTTAGTAGTGCTGGTTTTTCCCCTTTGTTTTCTTCTTTTCTCCTTCTGTTAGGGTTTGGAAGGTTATTGATTTCTGGAGATGCTAACTTGCTGTTAGCAGGTATAGGATGCGCAGAGTGACTGAAATATCTCCCTCGGTCCTTCTTTCCCTCTTTCTTACTGTCTTGCCTCCTTCCTCCTTTCCCAGTCAGTCTTTTTTCTTCTTTTATTACATTCTGCCACCAACCTGCACAGCGGATTATTTTCCATGAAAGCAAATCAGGACAATAGTCGCTTTGTCCTTCTGCCTTCTTTATCCCTCCTGACGTGCCTTACTCCGCTCTAGAGTAAACCTGGGATCCTCAGCAGTTTTGTCCTGGTTCTCATCTCTCTCTGAAACTCTCAGCCTCTAGATTTTAGAAAATCTTAGCAGCAACACATCCTTCCAGTCATTTATTGTCGCATCTTCTACTCAGTTACTAGAGCGAGTCTAACTACCTGACTGAAACCAACCCTCCGACATCCCGATTCTCTCATCCCGAGGGATCTACTCTGCAGTTTTTCCTATAGCATTTAGCTGCACACAGGTGCATTATTTAATTTTACTTTATCCTAAGTTTTATGGAATCTCTCCCTACAGCTTCTTACCAAAGACATGGTAAAAAGTGAATTTTGTGTACGGGGTGAGTTTTGCCTATTTTGTTCACTATTAAAATTAAAGTATCTGAAAAAGATCCTAGATGATAAAAACCAGCTAATGTAGATTTTGTTTTTATTTGTATGAAACAAATGAGTAAATAAATACAGGAAACAAAATCATCTCTTCTTAAGAGATGGTTCTGACCAGATATAAAGAAAAGCTTTTATTAGGGAGAGGCTAGGGATATATCTCTGTGGCATAAATGCCTGCCTGGTAAGCGCAAGATCCTGCATTCGATCCCCAGTACCAAAACAAACAAAAACAAAAAAAAAGAAAAGCTTTTTTTATATTATATAAGGTATCAAAGTGCTAAAGAAGTCTTTTATTTTAAAGAGAAAAATAAAAATAACCAGAAAATAGTTTCAAAACAGGTTAGTAGGAGAAAAAAATTTATGAATTTTCAATATTAACAAACATTTTAAAATTAATATTCATTAATAAATAAATGTATTGCTAATAAAATTATTAATAATTAATTATGGCCAACAATAATTAATACATTGCATATTGTTATCTTTGCAGTAGTTATTCAGAGTACAAGACATAGGCACAAGGGGCTGAGGATATAGCTCAGTGGCACAGCACCTGCCTGGCAAACACAAGGTTCTGAGTTCAATTTCTGATACCAAAAAAAAACCAAAAAAAAAAAAACTAAAATATATAGGCATGAAATTCTGTCCAAAAAGCATTAGCACACACCTTTCTTTTCAGTGAACTAAGAGAGACTAGCTGTAGAATTATCTTAACTCTCTTGTGTATAAAGGTATTTTTTATTTTCCTTTCCTTTCCCCTTTTCTGTATCACAGTTTGTCTTTTCTTTTGAACAGTTTCTTCCCAATTCACAATATCTATTGTACATTTCGTATCCTACTTACTCATTCAGTTTCTCACGCTAGTGAGACATTATTATGTTTACACACATGGGTCTGATTTATTTCACTTGTGAATATGGTCCTTAGTTGTTAACAAAATTTCATTTAAACATGACTTTTCTTATTTGGAAGGCTTTGAAAGTCAATATTTTGGAGTTAGTAGTTCAGCTGTGACACATTTCTTTCCCTCATTGGATTTTTTTTAACATTATTATTCTTTGTTATCCTCCAAATTTGGTATTAAGTATTTGGAAGTGTTTAAGTCTAATTTCAACCAATGATTGCCAAAATGTTATCTATAGCCAAATCCTGTTCTCAGAGTGTTTTTAATTGATTTTTCAATTAAGGATAGATGTGAAGCTTAAATGATTAGCTTTAATGTTTTATAGGACAATATTTTCATGAAAATTCAGGAAAATGCTCAAAAATAAACTTATATAGTAACATGACCACGGTTATCCATCCATGTGGTTCGTGCCTTTCTCATGATGTAGATGTAACAGAGACATACGGTCCTTAAGAACGCAGTATTTATTAATGCAGGACTGATCTTGCCGAGGAAAGAGTTCTGTGACTTCTGACTTAAGACTATTTGGTTTGAGTTCTAGAACAGGAAACTATTCAGGAAGACATTAACACTAACTACAGGCAGCAGTAGTAACACATAGCATGTGCATCAGCAAAACCATAACTCTGTGACACTGTCTAAGGAGTCATAAATTAAATACAACAAACAGTGACTTTCTGTTTTAAGAGAAATAAGTAGATATTGTTGGGTTTTTGAGAAAGGAAAGTGAAATTAATGGAGGGCATTTTGAGAATTTTACATGTGAAATAATTAGACAATTGTCTGAAAGGATGTAATAGAGTCATCACTAATAAGACTTCTGGAGTAGTTCAAACCTTGCACCAGATTTAACCTGAGTTTTCTCCATGGTTGAGATGTAGCTGGATAAAAGCCTAAAATACAAAGTTCCAGAGCATAACTTAGATCAGTGTCCAAAATTCCAAACAGATAAATGAAAGAGTGTGGTTAGAAATGATGCTACATACAGAAAAACTGAATGCAGTGTAGATAAATAGAAAACTGATATGAGAAGAGATTTGATATATTCAGGGTTCTGATTCTATTTCCAGTGGAAGACTAGATGAATTCCTCAACTTAGATTTCATAAAACTTTCTAGGATCTTTATTTAAAATGTGTCCTGTGATAAAAAGACAGTGACTTCAGTAATTTTTGGAGACAATTTTGTTGAATCCTTTGTAGGTTAAGGCTAAAACAGCTACACAACTACTGTTTTCCATCGGATGAATTTGAATACCGAAGGGATATGGATTAAGAATTCTCAAACTATTTAATTTGTATATTGTTAATTTGACCAAATAAATATATATACTCTAAATAATCAAGGGCAGAGTGTTCACTGTCCAATAAAAATTACATATAAGGAAAATGGGAAGAATAAAGTGTAAAATATGTTGAATTGTAATGAAAAATGCTGAGTGACCTCTTTTCAGAAAGATACATACATACCTGTATACACAAACAGAAATGTAAGCTTGCCCTATATATTTTGCAATAGGTGCATGAATATTTTATGTACTTACATATAACAGTCTATAGTCTATATAAATATGTGTATACATACAGACTATAAAAACTATATATACACAGACTATATATATATATAATTTTGCCCTGAGAAATTCTAGCAGTGACAAAGTTGTCACCTGTAATACATGGCCTGTGGCTCAGAGTTTGAATCCTAACTCCATCCTCCATGATGAAAGGAATCTGGATTCTTCATATAATGGCTGATTGCTGAAGAAAAGTACAGGGAAAGGCAGATGACTTTGAACTAACTTATTGCACCTTAATATAAGGAAGGAGCTATCCTAAAAGAGCCACTGATAGAGTTGAAAACCTTTGAACAATTTTAGTATTCAATTATAAATGCCCAAATAAAATTGAAAAATTTATGGGCCAGTATGACATAATTAACAACCAAATATATGAGTAAATATAAACATAGAAATATATTTCTGACAGAGGAATTTCAAATATTAATGTTGGAATAAAAACCAGAAACTGACGAACCACCATTCCTTAAAGGGTGCAGGAATTAGTGGACATAAGTTTAAATAGAAACAGTTTATTTATTTTTACCTCAAAGTATCTCATACAAAATATTGAATACCATGGAAAGTAGAGAATAACTTTAGTGTTGGAAGTGTCACTAACTACATCTTTTAAGTGGTCATAATTATCACTAGTACTAAGACAGGAACACCTTGTCCAGGTACTTCCTCATCTGACGTATTTAAAGAGACACATAGCTCTGTGCTATATCCCTAAGTAATGCTTAAGTTTAATACAAGAGGAAATAGCATAAAAACTCAAAACTGGGAGGCATTATAAAACAACTGGCCATTATTTTTCAAAAGTGTCATGACTGGAAGGGTTGATGGAGAAAATTCAGGGGACCTAATACCTGCAATGTAGAACCCTGGTACATAAAAAGGACAATAGCACAGAAAGACTGTTAAAAGTCAGCTAAGTTTTCTCTTTCAGTTAAGTGTGTTCATTATTACTTTCTTAGTTTCAATAGTTTGTGGTTAAGTAATGCACTCTCACAGAGCAGAAACTGGTTAAAATATACAAAATCACTATTAGTTTTGCAAGTTCTGTGAGTCTAAAATTACGTCAATAGGAGCTTTTAAAATGCTACCATTTACTCTCTCTTCCTTTGACCAAAATTCCCTAATAATACTAAAGCGTGTGGAATATCTCTTGGGTCCTTATTGATCAGATGGAAAATGGAATAACCAGCCACTGATAACACATAAGCCACCTTCTCAGCTTTCGGACACTTTCTGTTCCCTTCAGGAATGGTCACAGCCTGAAGACACAGAGGTGCAGAAAGAGAAGTCAGCATGGCTTATCTTCTTTTCATGCCCAGAAGGAAAAAGAGAGACAGCACTTAGAATCACCTAGAAACTTGAAGAGGGAGAAATTGAGTACTGTGTATTATTCACAAAATTTATTTCTTTTCAATAATTATTCTATTGTTGAGAGAATACTCTTCCAACAAAAGGTACGCTTGGGTTAAATAGCAGCTCTATCAAGATGTTTCAGCACATTTACCATTTCACTCTTGTTCCTCATGGTTGTTTAAACAGAATAAAAGCAAATGTCAGTCTCATCCTCTTATGTAGAAGGACATCACTGGAATAACATGGCCTCTCACATTCTAACAAACGCTAGATTTCCAAAGCATAGATATGCTCTGATTTTCTTACACTATGATTTTTAAATAGTCTTATTAGAACACAGAATGAAATGTTGTAAGCTGCATATATATTTTGGATTGCAAGTTATCAGTGCTTTGTTTTTTACATTATTATTTTCAAAGAAAAACCAGAAAGAGTAATAGTGGACATGCAGGAGAAAAAAATACGTATGCATTCTAACTTGTCACTGCCATTAGACAGTTTAAGCAAAAATAAAATTCATTAAGTAGTAATGTAATTAAGGGGAAAACTCCACCTACGTCACTGGTGACATCTTGTTACGGCAAGTGAATGGCTAAAGAAAGAATACGTAGCTCAGAAATGCACAAGACCGAGCCGAGGAAATGGAGTGAATTAGACTCTGGTGGGCTGTAGCACACACAAAAGTCCTTTACTCTGAAATTGTAATGACAGTCACTACAGGTGAGAGTTAACTTTTGCCTTGGAAAAATACAACCATATTTCCTTCAGAGTGGAAATTCCATGGGAAAGTATCTAATGTTTAATAAAAATCTTTCCAGTGCATATCTTCTGGTTTACTGGATTACTAGTGTTATGATGTTTCATAAACTTGTTCTCTTCCAAAGGGAAAAAACAGGCAGAAGGGAAACAGAGATAAAAAGAGAGTGTGGGCGAGTGTAGTTTTAGTAGAAGACTGCGTATGTTTTAGGAATGTAACTAAAAATTTCTTTCTCAAGTAACAATTAGCAATCAAGGGTTAGTAAAAGGTTTGTGCTTGCTTTGGCAATGCTTATACTAAAATGTGAATGATACAAAGAACATCAGCATGGCCCCTGTACAATTATAGCACACAAGTTGATGAAGCATTCTGCATTCTTCATAAGATGTTCAATAAACCCAAAGGAAATGTAAATAAGTTGATCAAGGATTTAAATAAGATGTTCATTGAGTTTAAAGAAGACACAAATAGATGAATGAATTCAAGAATAAAGTGCAACATATACATAACCATAAATAACCACTTTTGTAAATTAGAGATTATGAAAAGAAATCCTGCATGTAAGCTATTAAATTGAATGTGGGGACAACAGACATGACCAGACTAAAGAGCGATTGTCAGAACATGAAGAGTTAATGTAGGTCATATATGAAATGACACCCTAAAAACACCAAAATGTCTTGAAAGGTGAATACAACAACTACTAGACAACTAAAAAAAAACCTGAAGAGTTATAAGAATAAAGAAAACTTTGGAAGAAAGCACCAAATCTGTGAAAAATTTAAATAACAACCCAGCAAAATTTTCCCAAATCTAGAGAACAAATTGAATATTCCAGTTATGTATTTTATATATTACTGGATATTCCAGTAATAGAACTGCAAATATCTATGATAGAAATGAACATTTCCAGGACACATCATAATAAAAATTGAGAAATTCTGCCTCAAAAATGGAATAAAAGCTGTTTGTAAGAAAAATCAAACAATTAATAAAGGCAACCCTAGCAGGATAACAGTAGATTTTTCAACACAAAATATAAAGGCCAAGGGAGTTTCAAGCAAAGTTTTGCAAGACTCAAAACAAAATACCTTCCAATCCAGATTGATATATCCTCCCAATTAACCTTCAAAATGGACAGAGAAAGAAAGACTTTGAATAATAATGGGAAACTAAATAAATTTATGTGCACTAAATGTGCTTTTTGGAAAGTAATATTCCAAGGAAGCCTGGACAGAGACAGTGAGTAGTAAATACCTTTTTTCCTAATTACATTTTCTCATGTATGAGACAAAATATCTGGTGCCCAAAGTTAAAGGAGGAAACCTTTATTATAGCTCTGAGTTTGGAGAGGTCTCAGTTCATATTTAGCTGCCTCTAAGGCAGAGTAGCATGAAGGGCATCATAGAGGAGAAATAGTTCATAGTAGGCAGAAGAAAATGAAATAATAAAATAGTACAGAAGCAGCAAATTACAGCAGCAGCCATCTTTCTGCCCTTTATATTCTATCCAGGCTACACACCCTTAGGGAACATAGCATTCACATCCATGCCTTCCCATCATGCACACAGAAACTATGCCAAACCAATAAATGGAATAATTTAGTAATCACAAACCCTTGGACACCTCATCACACACTTAATTCCAACATCACATACTCCAGATCCAGCCACTTCTGAAAAGTCCCACCTATGACCATGTGAGGCTTTGGGAGGACATCTAGACACAGCCATAACATACTTTGAGTATTATTCAAGAAAAATATTCAATGTATACGGTCTTCATTCCCAAATCAAAAGAAATAGCCTCACACAATAGATCAAAAAAATCATATTTTTCCTGCAAGACACACACTTCATCCACAAAGAATCTCATAGTCCGAAAGTAAAAGATGGAAAATGACGCTCCATGCAACTGGAGCATGAAAGCGGGAGGAACTATTCTATTCTTAGAAGAGATAAAGGTCACAACAAATTTTATGAAACAAAATCTATTGACTGAACAGAACCACAGACCCTAATATAGTCACAGTAGAGGACTTTCATACACCACTCTCACAAATACCCAAATGAAATTAAACAAAAATTGAAGAAAAGAATTATCAGATGAAATATGCTGTCAAACAAATGAACATAACAGATACTGCAAGGCTATTCAACCAACAACATTATTTATCTTTTTCTCAGTAACATGGAAATTTCTCTAAAACATTACACTGCAGAATGTAAAGCATGCTGATATAAACATAAAGGCATTAAAATAATGTCTTTCATCCTATTGAATCATAGCAGAATGAAACTAGAAATCAACAACAAAGCAAACCACAGAAATTGCAAATACTCAAAAATTTGCAAATACTATGTAAATCAGCCACAGAAGAAGCAGGGATGGAATTCAAACATTTCTAGAAGTGAGCGATAAGGAAGTCAGGAGATAGAGATAAGTTAGGCAGATAGGAAACAGGTGGAAGATAATCGAATTCAGGCTAGAAAACAATATAAATCATCAAGGAATCAAACGGTTGATTTTTGAAATGGTATGGTGGATTCATCCTTACCAAGGTTAACAATGAAGGAAAGAAAATACTCATCAATTCAATTAGAAATGAAAAATTCAAAATAACAATAGATTTAGCCAGAATTTAGGCAATTATAAGAAATTATTTAAAAAACGTGTGTCTAAATTAAGTGAAGATTATTAAAGAAATGGGCAGATATCTAGACATAAACTTACAAAATTGAACCAAAAGATACAAAAAGTTTGAATAAACCAGTGACAGTGAATGAGATTGTGGCATCAATATAAAAGTTACCAATGTGAATATCTGCGAAAATTACCACCAATAGTCCTCTAAATCCTCATGAAATACATAAATCAACAAATGCAATATAGCACCTACACAAAAGGATGCAGCAAGTGAATGTAGGAATGGCCTTTGACAAAATCCAGCAACAATTTATAGTAAGAATTGAGGAAAACTTAGCTATAGAGCAATCAGATCTGAAACTGATAAAAGTTGTTTTTGACAAATCTACCACCAACATTTTACTGAACTGGAAATAAATTAAAACTTTCCCTGTAAACGTAAGACCAAGAAAGTATGTCTACTTTGACCACTCTTGTTTATTATAATACTTGAGACTTTACCCAGAGGAATCAGGCAGGCAAGAGAAAGAAATGAAGAGTATGTAGGGAAGCAAGTCAACTTTCCTTTTTGGAAATAACATGGTTCTTTATGTAAATCGGCAAAGTCCATGTGAGGGCTTTTTGAACTAACGAAGAAATTTAGCAAGAAGCAAACTAAACAGCAGCATGTGCAAAAGAAAATACTGTACCTCTACACTGAGAATGTACCCTCAGAGAAAAAAACCAGGAAAAAAGTTCATTCCTGGTAGCTGCAAAAAATTGAACATCTAGGCATTAATCTAATCAAACAAGCAAAATATCTCAATACAGAAAAATATAACACTATGAAAAGGGAAGTTGAAGAGGACATGAGAACATGGAAATACATTCTTTTTCTTATGGAGGGAGAAAAATATTGTCAAAATAGCCATGTTACTAAAAAGATATGTATAGATTTAGTGCAACCCCTATCAAAATACCAATAGCACACTTCACAGAACTAGAATAAAATACTAAAATTTATACAGAGTCAGAAGAGACCCAGAATATTCCAACAAACCTGAACAAAAAGAGCAAAGTCAGAGTCATTCAATGTCAGATTTCAAATTATAGTTAAAGCTACAGTAATAAAAACATCATGGTACTTGCATTAACATCTTGACCAAAGGGATAGCTCTTCTGATTCAGAAGCAACCCATCACCTTCACCCATTTGTTGTTTCTTTCATTGTCTGTTTTACAAAGGGACTAAAAGTATGCACTGGAGAAAACATAGCCTCTCCAACAAATAGTGTGAGAGAAACTGCTTATTAATATGCAGAATGAATCTAGACCCATTTCTCACCTGGCAATAAAAGAAATAAAAATGAATCAAAGACCTAGATACAAAAAGAGAGTAATTCATTTTGCTGGAAAATAAATTAGGCAATACTCTTGAAGTCGTAGGCATAGGCTGAGACTTTCTGTACAGAACTCCACCTGCACAAGAAATAATTTCAAGAATCAACAAACTAATTTGTATCAAATTAAACACCTTCTTCAAATTGATTTTTAATCTATACATATGATCATTAACTGCTTAAGTTCCTGTAAAATAAAAGAATAAATCTGAAATAGGGATGGAGAGGGAGAAAAAGAAAGGAATTGAAATGTGTTATGTACATGTACAAATTTCCTACAGTGAATATAAAGATTCTGTACTGTGAACATGTAGTATTAATAACGGTAAAAGAAACAACTAACAGAGTAAAGCGACAACCCGGAGAATCAGAAAAACACTGGCTACTCTTCCCACAGAAGAGGAGCATTTAAAATATATGAAGTACAGAAGACAGATACCTGAAAGTAAGATACCCAGCTAAAAATCGGCAACTGAAAAGAATAGACACTCCTGACCAGAGGAATTGTAAATAACCAATAATTACACTAAAACATGGCGTCTTTGCCTTTTAGAGAAATGGAAATACAGGACACTAAGACTTCATCTTAATAATAAATGTCAACAAGGACCCAAAAGACATCAAGTGGTGGCAAGACTGTAGGAAACCAGACAGCATCTTTACATTGTTTGAGGGAATGTAAAGAGCCACTATGGATATCAGTATTGTGGTTCTCCCAAAAACTAAAAACAGAAATTCCACTGGACCCAGCTATACTGTTCTGGCTATCTTCTGACTGAGGTAAAGTCATTCTGTTACAGAGATATATACATAGCTACACTTAGAGCAACATGATTCACAGTGTCTCAGTTATGGAAGTGGCCTTTATGCCCATAAAGAGAGGAGTGGATAAGTAAAATATGGCACATGAAACAATGGAGTACCATTAGGCACAAAAAAAGGTCAATTTGAGGTAGTTGTAGGAAAAAGAATGCCTCCTGAGATTACATTAAAAGTAAAATGGATTAGACCCTGCAATTCAATTCCATATAGTTTCTCACTTTTATATGAGAAACACAAAATACAAGTAATGTAATGAGTAGAATAAAACAAAGATGGGAGGAAACAGCAACAATCTATGTAGAGATGGGAAGACGATCCTGTAAGGAGGGATAAAGGAGAGCAAGGGGAAGGAGGGACTAATCGTCATGATGCAGCATGCACGTGCCAATTCCTCACAGTGGATGCAATAATTGTGGTGTAGCACAAACATATACAAATAATAAAAAGGAATATCTTACTTATCATTGGATACATTAATGATAATTTATACAGTGTAGTACCTGCCATTCTCTACCTGGAGAATAACATATCCAATCTTTTTCCTGATTTTCCACAATTAAAAAAAAAAAACATGGCTTCCAGAATTCCCAAACACCATGGATCTCTATTATATATATATATATATATATATATATATATATAATATAGTTTATCTGTACCATTTATATATGTATATATGCTACATACAAACTATATATATAAACTATAGATTGCTTATATACAAATCTATTAGAAAACATCATGGGGGCATTTCTGTACATGAGAACACACATGTAGCTATATAATTTCTTTGCATTCTTCTACTTCATAACTGAAATCTAAATTTGACAAGATATGATCAGAAGACTGTCTTACCCTGGGCAAATATACATAATCAACTTGAACTGTGCTAAAGTAGATGTTTGCAAAGCCTTTGTTCACATTTCTGATTGCGGTGCTCTGGCCTGTGCTTTATGCTGCGATTATGTGTCTTTCTCTGTCATTATACCTCATCAGTTCATGCTGGTTCAATGTGTCCTCAGTGTGGTTCATCTGTGAACCTCCCTGGCAGTTGCCCTCTTTCAGCTGGACTTGATATCCTGCTGAGTCAGATTTGATTTTCTGCGCTTGTCTTTCTTAGAGCACTTGTCATTCTGGTGTGTTTAGAGAAGTTTTTATGTACACACGCTATTTTGATTCTTAGTTGAAACCAAATCTTTATGCTGTTGAAAGTCAAAATTCGAATATGCAATAAGTGAACAATCTCACTGAAGTTCCCCTAACTAGTGATCAGGGTGCTGTATTTTAGGTTTCTCTCTGCCGGTTGTTACTTGTAAGAACTAGGAAATATCAAACAAGCTTAGCTTTTTATAAGCAAAATAAAATCATAATAAATGAGTATATCTATCATTCAAATATTGTAAGATATTTGTTCTCAAACTTAGAATGCATTACAATCTCCTACACAGCTACTAAAACACAGATTGCAAGACTTTAGCCACAGAGACTTGATACTACAGTATAGTGGTGAAGATGATTAAATGATAATTATAACACGTACTAGGGTAGTGGTGATTGGTTTTGAAAGTGCAATGCTGTAGCACTAATCTATGTAATATTGCTCATAAGTATCATGTTGTGTTTTATTTTTCATCATATACCAATTAAGCAATATTTCATGATTATATATGGATTTATTTAGTTTTTTATGAAATTTAGAGGCTTGGGTACATAACAGTCAGCAGTAAGAATAGGAATCTGAACTGAACATTTTTTGTATTAAAAATCTAAATTAACTCTCTAAATTCTTTGAATATTTTGTCATTTCTAAAATGCAAGCAGTAGTACCACTTGATTAATACAGATTTTATAAGAGTAATATTTATGCAAATGTGGACATTACATTTAGATTTCAATTTGTTCATTCCCTTTATTCTTATTTTACAACAAATATCATATTTTGACAATTCAGGGAGCTAACACAACAAGGCTTAGCTATTTCCACATGAAAGAGATGCTATCAAGAAAAAATAACAGTGGGGCCACAGTTGGGATATATCCTAAGACTACCCGCAGTAGCACCAATAGAACTTAAGTGAACTTAAGTTACCCTGATTTATTCAAAATTGTACCTTTAATCATAATTTAAATTCAAATGTAAGCTTTGAGTCTATGCAACCATGATTCAGTGAAATTAAATCAATCAAATGCAGGCAAATCAGTTTAAATAACTTTACTCACATGAAAAGGATATTGAGGTATAATAATCACAATAAAAAGGTTAAAAAATCCTTTCTCATTTATAATTTAGGAGCTGAGCTATAACTAATTTAACTGGGACATTTTATCATGTTTGTCTAGAGCTACTCTGAATTAAAACACTTTTCCCTTGTACACATAATGAACTTTAAACACAACTAAATTTTTCAATTCTGTTTTTGACAAATCTATTTATGTAGGAAAGTACAAGTGATGGAAAATTCAATGGTATTGTCAATGAATAGGGTAGTATTTTGCCAAGAAGATTAACCTGAATCATTTATAGGAAAGTGTATGCATCTTGAGGACATAATATTAAGTGCGATAAATCAGACATACAAGTTTAAATATTACATTGTCTTTCTTAAGTGAGAAGCCCAAAGTATAAATAGAGATCAAAATAAAAGACAGAGAAGGGAAGTAGGGAGACAGGTCTTTGACAAATAGGAAGGAAATTTACAGAAGGGCACATGGAGGGAGCGGGTAGAAAAGAGCTGAAAAACGGATTGAAGAAGTGTTTGCATATGTACTAATTCCCCACGAGAAACGTAAGAATCATGTGCTATACCCATGTACTAATAAAAATAAATGAAGAATATAAAAAATACATGATAACACATCACTTCTTCTCAGAAAGCTTCATTCGAAGAGGTATTGTGGAAACACTAAGGAAAATCCAGAGCCAACCTTGCAACTTGGGAGGGGGTGAGATTTCCTTGTCAATAAACGCACTGTAGAGAAGATTTGGTATGAGTAACTAAATAATAAGATCTTTCATAAGGTAATACAAAAGTAAAGTCATAGCCAGGTTGTTTTTGGAATTCAAATTAATCACATGTATTCAAGAATATATAATACTAATATACAATATATATGACAGAATATATTATATATGATATATAATTATATATATATATATATATAATACATATGCCTTTGAAAGGTGTTTCTTGAGTTTTTCTAAATGATTTGGAAATTACCTAGTAAATATATTTTACAAAATAACAGGCATAAGATTGCACAATCAGAGTATATTTCAGTCCTGTTACTCCACAGGCGTCACTCATGTGAGGGGCTGTTGGAGCTGGGCGCTGGCTGGAGTTCAGGTGGGGTTGTCAGCTGGTGCTCTTGGTTCTCCTTTTTGATCGCTCCCTGTGGTGGCTTGGGCTTTCCTACAAAGGGCTGCCAAGATTTAGTGACGAAAGCAGAAGCAGGAAGTCTCTTTAAGCTTGAGTCTTGAGTTTCCCTCTTGCTCATTACTACCACGGTGAGACGGTGAGGTGAAGGGTTAGGTAAGAGTCAGAGGTCATAATATTGACAACTTCATAACTGTAAACTGTGGTAAGTATGTGGATGTGTCCACAAAGGTGAAAATATGTCATAGTAAGCAGTGGAGAAACATGAATCTATCTGGTTTGTAATTTGGTTTCTTTGGTACCGTGGTGAGCACAGGTTTGGGAAGGATGCAGTTAAAGATGTCAGTCATAAGCTGTGGTATCTTTTAGATTTTAGACCATGAGAAAGAAATTGTGGAAACAGATGCAGTAAGAGAGATAATAGATGATAACAGATACAAAAATTTTACTGTTATAGAAGCAAGTGGGAAATGAAGGAAAATCTATTGAAGGCCTTGTAAACAGGCTTGATGGTGAGGGGGGTGGTTAAACTGTGTGAAGATAATCTCATTTCGGAAATTTGGGTTTAAAGGTGGATTAGAAATTTCAAAGGTTGGATGTTATTTTGAACTCAGTCACATATAGTAAATCTTGTTTCATAGACAGATGCTCCAGAAAAAAATTATAACCGCACAACATAGTCTATTGTGTGTGTCTCATTAGAAAGCATCGATAACTGGTGGTCAACTTATTAACTGCCAGTGAACTGAGTAAAGCATTGTGCTGGGTGTGGGAGGCCGACCTGGGATTGTTGCCAGCAGCTTAAGAGGCAGAACTGGAGAAGGAAAAGTTGGCAGTTGGGAGTTGAGAAAGGCTGTTAGAGCTGGTGGAAGCTGTTGGTTGTTTTGGAGGAACTTGTCATGCTGGTTTTCCTGATGAACTTGGCTGTTTTCATCCTTCCAGGAGCTCGGGACCTCGTTGGCACTGAGAATGGCTTTGGTTCACTTTGGGAGCACTCTGGTCCTCACTCTGAGCATTGCTCCCTGGATCCCGAGGGGAAGATGGTGCACTGCTGGTCTCCAGGAGAAGCTTGCTGCGTTGGCTTCCCTGATGGGAACTCAGCCATCTTGATCAGCAGAGGAGCTGGGGACCTTAGTGTTGCTGAGGATGGCTGTGGTACCTTTTGGGGGAGCTCTGGTTCTTCTGAGCATTGCTTACTGGCTCTAGAACAGATCCCTCAGCCTGCTAGCACAGATCCTTCATCCCGCTGGCACAGACATCCTAGACTTCACCACTGACATTTGGGCCTTCGCAGCACAGATCTGTGAAACAGGCCTGCTTGAGATACTGTTATGGGCTCTGGGCTTCCAGATGGATTCATGGGAGGCATTGTTATGAAGTCTAGGTCTTCAGCTGGACTCATATAGCACATTGTTGTGACATCCAGGCCCTTAGCTGGATTCTTGGTCTATACTGTGTGGACAGACTTCCTGCACTCTTTTGTATATCATTCCATGGGTGACTATTTTAAATAATCATATAACATATGTGTCCCATTATTGTATGGTTTCCTCTTGCAAAAATGTCCCCAAACCATTACACTCATTAGAAGACATTTTTAAAATGGTCACAAATTATATAGTTGATATCTAGGAGAAATAGACTATTTAGCATACTCCTGGGTAGTAGGACTAAAAGTAGATATAGTGCTTTACTTATTGAAATGTTAATAGATAGTTACCCGGTACTTGACCTTTCATTAACAGGTCTTAAGTATCTGTTATAATTGCTAAGGCTTTTTTATTTTAAAGTATTTTCTAGGTATTAGTGCCAAGGACTAGTGACTTCATGCATGATTCACTTGTATATTTCAGAGAAATGTCATACCAAAATTTTCATGTTTTTGTGCCATTCATGATATCAACAAGTAGAGTTCTCTTTTTTTTTCCACAGCAGAAACATGCAAGTTGCCCTTCTTTTTGATTCGTCCTCAGCATAGAATCTTGAGGGTGTTTCGTTTTTGTTTTAAATTTTTGTCATATTCTTTGCAGTACTTGGAATTGAACCAAGATCTTCGCACTGAGCTACATCCCCAACACTTTTTTATTTATTTATTTTTAAGATAGTGTCTTGCAAAGTTGTTAGGTTGTCCAGATTGGGCTTGAATTTACAGTCCTCCTGCCTCAGCTTCCCAGATAGCTGATAATAAATATGTGCCACCATGATTACAGAGTGGTTAGCTTTTTTTAAAATGAGTGCATTGGTACCTTTATGTATACATAAGGATCACACTTATCACCCAGAATTTGCACCTGAACATGATAGAGCTTGATTCCTTCTATCCATTCTCCTAATTCACAAAAGGTTTGTTTCCATTTTTCTTCCTTTTGCCATGGTCTCCAGGGCCATTTCTGCCTTTCTTCCTTTCCCCTCTCCTTTCCCTGGCTTGCTTTCTCATTGGAAAATGTTCTTCCTATTTCATGGTATCTATTATACATTCAGTCCTTATTTACACTTTCTTTTTTTCATATCAGAAATGCAATGTGGGGCTGGAGGTACAGCTCAGTGGGCTAAGTGCTTGCCGCTGAGCACTAGGGCCCTGAGTTCGATCCCCGGTCCCGGGAAAAAAAAAAAAAAAAGAAATGCAATGTGGCATTTACACAGAAGTGCCTAATTTATTTTACTTAAGTATATGTTCTCAGTGTTCATCCATTTAGCTAGAAGTGCCTCAGGTCTATACTTCTTTATGGCTGAGTAGTACTCCCATGTATAAGGAAAAACCTCGTATCTTATTTATCCATTGATCAGTTAATGGACATATGGAGTGTATCCAAGATTTAACTATTACAAACTGTGCCACTATAAACATGGTGGGGCATATATTAATATGGTATGATGCTTTTACTTCTTTCAGCAAAATATCAAGAAGAAGAACAGCTGGGTTGAATGGAACCAACCTGTAGTTTTAGTTTTTGAGAAATCTCCACATTGATTCCCATGGAGATTGCACTAGTCTGCACTTTCACCAACAATGTAAAGGGTTACTTTTTCCCTAATAGCACCACCCAGAATTTGTTATTGGTCAATTTCTTGATGATAGCCATTCTCTCTGGAGTAAATTGGAATCACAGGGTTATTTTAATTTGTGTCTCTTGAATGACCAGTGATGTTGAAAAATATTTTCATATATTTATTTTCAGTTTGTACTTCTCCATTTGAAAAGTCTGTATTCATGTCAGATGCCCATTTTTGGATTGGGTCTTTAAACTTTGGTGAGCATGTATATTTTTTTGAGTTCTCTATATATCATAGACACTGGTCCTTTGTCTGAGGAATAGTTGGCCAACATTTTTTGCCATGCTGTTTCTTCACTTTGTTGTGGTTTCTGTTGCTGTGCAAAAGCTTTTAAATAAGAGGAGATCCAAGTTCTTAATTATTTTTGATAGTTCCTGTGCAATTCAGGTTTTGTTTATGAAGTCTTTGCCTACACCAATATCTTCAAGAGTTCCACCTATTCTCTTTCAGCAAATATACTGTTTCACTTTTAATATTTAGATCTTTGATCCATTTCTATTTTAATTTACTGTATGATGAAAATATAGGTTAATTTTATTCTCTGGCATTTGGAAAGCCAGTCTTTCTGGCTCCATTTATTAAAAAGGTTATCTTTCTTCAGTGAAGGTGTTTGGCTCCTTTGTGAAAGAGAAGGTAGCTTAGTGTATCTGGAATTGTTTCTTCATCTTCTAATCTGTTCCACTGATCCTTAGGTCTGTTTTGGCTAGTACAATGCTGTTTTATAATAGTAGCTTTATAATATTGTTTAAAGTAAGGGATTGTGGTGCTCCTGCCTTACCTTTGTTGTCCAGAATTTTTTTGTTATTCTAGGTCTCTTTGATTTCAAAGCAATTTTAGGATTATATTTTTCTAATTCTATAAGATAATTCTGTTGGTATTTTGACTGGTATTGCATTAAATCTGCGTAACAATTTTGGAAGTATGACAGTATTCATTATATCGGTTCTTCCTACCTAAGCAAAAGGGATATTTTTTCGTTTTCTTACATCCTATTGAATCTCCTTTTTCAGAATGCTGTTGCTCTCCATGTAAATTTTTAAAAAAATTTTCTTCTTATATTGATTCTTAGGTATTTCATTTTTTGGTATTTTATTGTGAAAGGTGTTTTCCCAATTTCCCGCAATGAGTTTGTTATCCATGTAGAGGAAGGCTATTAATTTTTGAATGTTGAGCTTGTATCAAACTATGCTATTGAATTTGGTTTTTATATCTAGAAACCTTTTGATAGAGGTTTCAGGTCATGTGATCTGCAAATCATAGTTTATATTCTTTCTTTTCTATCCTTATTCATTTTATTTCTTTCTCTTGTATAATTGCTCTGGCTAATACTTCCAGAACTATATCAGTCATGAATGTTGATAGTGGACATACTTGTTAGTATCCTTATTTTAGAGTGAAAGCCTTCAGTTTTTGTCCATTTAGTACTGAAATAAGATGGAAAACACAAAAGAAATGGAAAGATTCCTAGATACATATGAATTACCAAATCTGAACCAAGAAGATATAAAAGTCTTAAATAAGTCAACACCAGTCAAAGAAATTAAAGATGTAATTAAAATCCTATCAACAAAGAAAAGCCCATGTTTTGATAGATTCACTGCCACAGTCTATAAGAAATTTAGAGGAGACTAATGCCATTACTGACAAAATGCTTTAATGAAATTAAAATGGAAACAATACTCCAAATTCAGTTCTGGAAGCAAGTATTACCCTGATACCAAAACCTAAGAAGGCTCTACGCAAAAAGAGTACTACAGGCCTATCTCCCTCATGAATTTAGCTGCAAAAATCCTCAGTAAGTTACTGGTAAACAGGAGACAGCAAATCATCAAGAATGTCATACACCATGGCCAAGTGGGATTCAAACCAGGGATGCAGGGGTGGTTCAACATACAAATCAATAAATCTAATATACCATATTAGCAGAGCTAAGGATAAAATTCACATGATCATGTCAATAGATACGGAAAGCATTTGACAATATCCAACACCCATTCCTGATAAACCCCTACAGAAAATGGTCTTTACCTGAATCAGATAGCAGTCATCCTTGAGTGTTGAGTTTTTAAGGAAACTGCATATATATCTGGCACATATCCAAATACGTTAAACACTGGTGCCTACTAAATTTTGGTTAGACAAAACGAGAAAATGTACACTGTAGAACTTCTCTTTCCTCTGTCCCATTTGCAATCTGTGTATTCCAAGCTAGAACTTGATCATTTTTACCTTAAAATAATTTATGTTTTATTATGGGCAGAGCTACACTGGCATCCTTCCTCCTGTTGAGTAAAGGCGGCTAAACTGCCACCATAGTCAGCCCAAGCAGCATAAAAATCTCAAACTACTTTGGTGATTGGCCCAAATCTTGTGTAGACTTCTTAATCTGTTAACCAGATTGCCTTCACCCTACCCTATGTTAATCATCCTTTCATCAGTGTGAAAAAACAGCTGAGAAAAGAAATTTAGAGTAGTAAAGATTTATTTTGATCCACATTTTCAAAGTGCGTTGTTGTTTCTCAGCCTGTGATGAGGCAGGAATCATGGCAGGAAACACAAAATTGAATAAAGCTGCTCTTCTCATAGCAACCAGGAAGCAAAAACAGAGTGAGGAAGTGCTGAAGGGACAAGGTACACTCTTGGAGGGTGCACCTCCGATGACCTACTTCCGCCACGTAGGCAACACCTGCAGCTTCCATCATCTCTCATTCTCCACTCAGTATGGACCCATCAGTGGATTTGCCATTGATAACATCAGAGCTCTTATCATCCAGCTACCTCTGGGGGACCAAATCTGAGTGCTGTTGCCCTGAGAGACACCAACCATTTAACCCTTTAACACATGAGCCTATGGTGGACATTTAAGATTCAACTTATAACAGTGATTTTATTGAGTTAGCTTTTATTTGAACACTTACTTCTCTGGTGCCATTTTTATAAGTCTCTCTTTGTCTTGGGTTTTCACCAATTTCCTTATATTGTATCTGTTCTTGTATCTTTTTGAATAGATGTCTTGAAATTCCTGAATTCAAGAATTCTTTGTATTATGGCAGTCAACAAATTGGGGGAATTCTGAGTCTTTGCTTCTTCAAAAAATCCTGTTTATGCCCTTCTATTTTTTTCTTCCTGAGATTCCCACAGAGTGTACTTTAGTCTGTGTAGTGATGTTGAGATGCCCTTAGGTTATTTCATCCTTTTCTCACTGTACTCCAGGTTTAGTAATTTCAAGTGTCCAATCTTCAAGTTTCCTGATTCTTTCTTTTGTTTGATCAAACCTACTCTGAGTTCTCTCGTAAAGTTTTTATATTATAATTATAATTTGTGGTCTTGAGGAGAGTCTCACGATGGCATGGTTTTCTCCCAGTAGCACACAGGCATGGATAGGTGTGCATACATATTGAAATTGCCTACCCTTTCGCTGGAATTCTTATTTGGTTGGTTGTCATAAGTTCTCAACTTGTCACCATCATTGTTATAGTGGTCTTCATCTTCTTATATTGCTAATTTAGTATTTCTGTGGGTAAAGGTTGCCTATTGCTACCACCATGCTAATCTCATGCTTTCATGATCATCTTGCCAATTCCTGGACTTCAGTCACAATTTATTAGAATGAATAGATTCCTCTTACTTTATTAATTTATTTTTCTTATTGATGGAGTGAAACCTGAAGTTACTTTCTCAGAATAAATTGATGATAGAGAGTCAAGCATATATGTGAGATGGATGTGACTGATTATTCATCAAAAGCTTTTAATCTTTATAGTTGAGTCATCTTCTTAGTGCTACCTGTACAAAGCCTGCCTTAATGTAATCTCAAGAATCTTGGGCATATCCCTTCTGAGAATAGGGCACAACAATCCTTGTGAACACACTGTCACTAGGAACTGCTCCTCCACTGACTATTGATCTCATTATTTAGTACAGCTATGTATTTAATAATAACCATATACATTTAATTTGGGGGGTGTTGTCTTATCCTTTGCTACATTAATCTGACTAGAAATTTTGAGAATAAGAAGAGATAAATGTGTGCTCATTCAATCTACCAACTTGAACTACCAGTTCTATTTTTTCCTTTGTGGATACCCATTAACTTTATTTTGGAGTTTATCAAATATTTATTAAGCAACATTATCTCATTTTATCCTTGAAAATATGAGATAAAATAACTTAAAACGTATATTTGTGAGTTCAACGATAATATCAGATTAAAATAAAATAATCTGTGTAGTTATCCAGGTTGCCCCCACCCTACCCCATATTAACATGTGCTTGAAAAGTGCTTACATTCAGTACAGTAACAGCACCTATTATACATTAAGCATTAAAGGGTGTATTATATTTTAACCTGTTAATTCCCTTAATGATGAAAGTTAGGAACACATTGACCAAATTGCTTTTAAATTGATACAGGCATAGTTTGTATATCAACTTTAAGATTTATTTTAGTCTATGAAGGCAAACAATGTGCTAATAAGATCAGTAATTCCAAGGTTAAAAATCCCTATTAAAATATGTCCTTGGGGAGAAGCATCCTCTGCCCAGACACCCCTCCTGCTCCCCCAGGGCCAGGCAGCTGCGGCCGAGGGCTGTGGCCACGGCGGCGGGGGACGGTGGCAACCGTCTCACTCGCGCCTCGGGTTGCTGCTTTGGTAAGAGGATATCAATGATTCTGATGGTGTTTTCATTCAACATAAAGTGCTTTATTGCCTTTATGGATTGACTGAACAATTTCAGAGACTTCCAGGAAGATGGCGACCAGGTGAGCAGCAGAGGGAAACTCTCCCAGAGACCGATCCTTTGAGCGCGGGTGCCCGGTCTGCGGATGCAAAATTCCAACTGATCGTGTTGCTCTCCACGGCCTGAGCATTAAAGGATCAGCTGGATAAGCCACGGCAAGAAGTGGGCGGATCCTGAGAGCTAGGCGCCCGAGGTAATCGGCGCTGCGCTTGGGCCGCAGCTTGGCTGAATCCGCACGTACAACTGAGAGAGTGATTGCGGCAGGACAGACCCTCCCAGCTCCTGAACCCGATCAGCTCGGAGGCGGTGGAGCAGAGTAAACTCAGAGAACACGACCCACAGGCAGACTGCTCCAATCTGGACAGTGGTCCAGGATCCCACTCAGAGCCCCGCCCCCGCAGCCGGCATCGCAGGAGCTGCGGTCGGTGACTCCTGCGAGAAAGCTGAGGAGACGGAAAAGGGCCAGGGAGCGCCAGGATCTCCTGCTGCCATGGATCTCAGAATGGGAGAGCCGAGTGAACACCACAACAGGATTTCTGAGTCGGGAAGAAGCTCGACCCGGGGAGATACATCTGAGCGGCATTCCTGTCTGCACGATCCCAGGGTGAATTGATTGGGCGCCCTGACCAGTTTTTACTGAGTCGGGAAGAAGCTCCGCCCAGCAAGGGACATCCGAGCAGCTTTACTGACTGCAGGATCCCCGGGTCGAAAGAGCTGGCTGGGCACCCCAATGGGATTTTTAAGGGGAAGAGGAGCTCCACCCAAGGAGGAACACCTGAGCGGCCCCCTGCCTGTAAGGTCCCTGGGGCGGTCAGCTGTTTATGCGCCCCAGCCAGGTCTCTGGGTAAGGAGTAGAAGCAGAAATCTCAGCACACAGCTTAAGGGGCATTCTCCCAAGGAGAAGAAATCAGTGGAGCAGCCTTTGCAGCAGACCTTAGCCTGCTGAACTGCCTGGGGAATTTATAACTCCACATTTTGAATTTGATACCCAAAAATGGGAAAACAGAGGAACAAAACGCAGTCTCAAAACTCAATTCGACCCAGAACAAGTTTTGAATGCGAGGATACAGGGGAACCAGGAAGCCACACACCTGCAAGTTATGAAACGATTGCATCTGAAATGAAACAACTCCAACAGGCCGTAAAAGAGCTTAAAGCAGAAATAAGCCACATACCTGCAATGATCTCTCAGACAAAAAACGAGCTGAAAACAATGATGGAAGAAATGTTCAGTACACATAGAGAAGAAATAGACAAACGTCTGGAAGAAAATAGGAAACAAATGGAAACGTTACAAGAGCAATTTAGGAATGAATTACCAAGAATGAAACAGGTCCAAAGAGAATGCCAGGATTTGAAAACTTACACTGAAAGCTTGCAAAACTGCTTAAATGAAACCGAAGATAGAATTTCAGAACTTGAAGACAGCATGGCAGCTTATGAGAGTGAAAGGAAGAATCTCATGATATCATCAAAGAAACAAGAAAAGTCAATCCAACAGATCCAAGATGAGGCAAAACGTAACAATATTCGAGTTATAGGAATGTGTGAAACAGCGGGAGACCTCACAAATGACATAAAAAGAATATTTGCTGAAATAATAGCAGAAAATTTCCCAAACAAGGTAAAAGATACAGAAGTTCAGTTAATCGAGGCATATAGAACCCCAACGATCCATAACCCAAAGAAAAACACACACAGGCATATAATAGTCAAGATCCAAGATATCCAGCAAAAGAACACAATATTAAAAGCTGCTACACAAATGAAACAGATCACTATAAAGGAAAGCCCATCAGAATTACAGCAGACTTCTCAACGGAAACCAAGAAATCAAGAAGAGCTTGGAGCAAGATATTACAGATTCTAAGACAAAACAACTTCCAACCCAGACTTATGTATCCTGCAAAACTATCCCTCAAATTCAATGGAGAAATAAAATATTTCCATGACAAAGAACAACTGAAGAACTTCATTAGTCCCAAACCAGCATTGCAAACAGCACTAAAAGGTATTCTAGACAGAGAAAAAAGAGACCACAATTTCAAAAACAACAATAGAAATAACTCTATAAACAGAACAAGCAAGTAAACGGTCAGCAAAAGAAGGAAAACAGCAAGTAAATAACATGACTAGAATAAGCCAGCATACAACCATGATGACCATCAATGTAAATGGCCTCAACTCAAAAGTCAAAAGAAAAAGATTGGAAAACTGGATTAAGGAACACAATCCAACGATATGCTGTATACAGGAAACACATTTTACTCAAAAAGAAATCCACAGGTTGAAAGTTAAAGGTTGGAAAACAATTCTCCATGCAACAGGTCCCCAGAAAAAAGCAGGGGTAGATATATGTTTGCAAACAATGTAAACTTCAAACCAAAAACAATCAAAAGAGATAAAGAAGGCCACTACATACTAGTTAGGGGAAAGCTGCAAGAGGAAGAGGTAACAATCCTAAACATTTATGCACCAAACCATGGAGCACCTAACTTTACAAGTCAAATCTTGACAGACGTAAAAAATCAAATAACTAATAACACTATTGTA
>PVLD010019701.1:0-35723 GCA_004027595.1 Dinomys branickii
CTCTGGTTCTTCCTTTCTAATTTTAAGACAGACAGACAGATAGGCATCGAACATTGCACCCAGGACCTTTACCCCGAGCCACATCCCCAGCCCTTCTTTGATTTTTTAAAAAATTTTATTTTAAAGACCAAAGAATGGAGACATATGAACCAGAATAAGCCATAAACAATACTGAAAATACAAAATTATACAGAATATAATAGGGAATTAGCACTGGATGTTGTATTACATAATGTTATCTTCACATTAGTTAACACAAAATCATTAAAGGAAATACCAAATTATAGAGAAGATGGTACGGAATTTTCACTGGATGCTGTATAATATAAAGTTGTCTTCACTTCTGTTGATACAAAAACGATTGAGGAAATACAGAATTACAGAGAAAATAGAAGGGAATTAGTTCTGGATGCTGTCCTACATAATGTTACCTTCACCTTTGTTACTCAGTTACACAGATGATGGCCCATTTGATCATTCAATTTTTCTCCTCCCTCATCTGCGTTGCCCTACCACTCAATCAGTCATCTTCCCCTTTCTTTGATTTTGTATCTTGAGACAGGGTCTTGCTAAGTCACTAATGCTCAGGCTGGGCTTGAATTTGTGATCCTTCTATCTCAGCCTCCCAGAGTGCTGGATGACAGCCATAACAAATAAAAGTTGTAGACACATGTAAGAGAAAAAGTGAGTGTTACTTGGTGAGTAATCACATGTGAGAAGTAACAGAAAAGGAGTCCAAGTATGGGCAACTGGGTTCCCTGAAGACAGGGGTGGCCAGAGAGGCCAGGGCATGGTGGAAGCTGGCGAGTAGTGTGGGACTGCTGAAACTCAGTTTCTTTGAACACACCCATCAGGCTATGGGTGTGCAAGGCTCACTTTGGGAAAGGCTTGTGGTAGGAATCGAAGTCACCCGAGAGGAGTGTCTCAGCCATGGGCTGAGTAAAGCCCCATGGACACCGTCAGTGAGAGGGGGACAGAGGTGCTTAGAGGCCAGAGGAAGTGGACACAGTCTGTCTAGAACCCAGGAAGCATGCCAACCCAGGCAGATGGGTGTAGACAGTTTTACCAGGCAGGGAATGACCCATAGTGACAGAGTTAGCAAAGATTACAGTATTGAAAATACCCTCGACTTCACAACTGGGGGTCAGCGAAGTCTGGGCCAATCATTTCGCAGGCACTACGGCACTGACACCTCTGTCCCTGGGCTCTTCTGCACATGACCGAACCCCCGTGCCATGAGACCATCGGTTCACCATGGACTCTGGTGGCTGTGGCCACTCTGACAAATGTGGCACAGCGGGGATGATGCCATGGGCTTCTGAGCATGTGAAGGTTGTAAAGATGCCAAGACACAAGTGGCATGTGTGACACATGTCCACACAAAAGTGCCCATGGAGACTGGGCTACACGGAGGCCTCTCTGCAGCAAGGAAACCAGGCTCCCACCGGGACAGGCTGTCTTTGCCACTGTTCCACCACTGGGACACAATACCCAATACCCACAACCTAAAGGAGAGGTTGTCTTGGCTCTTTTGTTAGAGATTTCTGTCCATCTTTAGTCTAAACACCAGAAGGCAAGGAGAAGGGCTGCTTACAGCATGGAGACCAGGAAGCAGTGGGAAAGGGAGGAGCAGAAGGGAGACAGAGCCTTGGGGGCCACCTCTTCTGACCCCTGCCTGCTAGTGGCAAGTCAGCAAGGCCATGACAACGAACCAGTCACCTCCAGAAACCCTGTAACAGGGACCCAGACAGGTCTCTGTCACTGCTTTGTCTTTGCATATTCTTGCCCAGGTGCTGAACATGGAAGAGAAAGATTCTACCCACAACTGTCAAAGACGTCACACCTTCCCTGGGAGGCCCCAGGCAGCATGGTACAGACATGGGCTCCGCCTCATGGCCAACATGACGCCTGGCCTCAGAGTCCAGGGGCATAATCAGTGGCTGTTTTACACTGTGCCAGTGTTGATAGACGGGGGAGCAGGAGGTCAAACCAGAGGGTGGGGGGCTATGCTGGGGGTCAGGTTGGAGATTTCTAGGACAGAGGAGGCCATCCCACAAGGGGGTAATGACCAGCACCAGGACAGCCGTGGGGGTGTAGGGCACAGCCCGCTTGAACGTGTCCATGGGCACAGGAAGGGACAACTGGACTGGGTGGGAAAGGAAGGCCTGGCAGGGTGGCAGCGGCCACTGTGAGGACCCGGCACGCAGCAGGGTCTGACAGCCCAGGGGAAGACAGGAAGGCTGTGTGCAGCCTGAGGGTTCCAGACAAGTGCTGGGCGGTCTTGGGGGTGGGTGGCCAGCTGGCATGGGCTCAAGGGGAGAGGTGATGGAGGGGGGCAGTGGTGGGGGGAAGCAGGAGAGCCCACTGCCATGTCTCGTCCCAGCTGTGGGGGGTCAGTGAGCGGCTGCACGGAATGACGGCCTTTGTTAGCACACAAGATGGCCAAAGCCTGCTGTGAGGACAGGGCTGGGGGCTCCTGGGGTGTGGACAGGCTTCGAGGCTGTGGTGAGTGGGAGACATGGGGAGGAGAGGGTGGAGGAAAGGGGGCAGACAGGGGCTGGGGCTCTCCCAGGTGCTCAGCACAGAGATGAAGCCCGAGTTAGGGTCACAGGGGCCACCGGGGCCTCGTGCTGGGTCCAGGTTCCGCCCTGTCCTGCTCTCCTGACTCCACGTCAGCATCTTCCCCTCACTCTCTGCTACTGGAGGCCAAGGCCAGGTGATGGCATGCCAGGGAAGCTGTGGAGGGGCACTTGCCCTCAAGACCCCCTGGTATCCTGACTCGGGAAACTGCACAGAGCAGCAGCTCTCCCTGCTGTGGCTGCAAACGAAACAGCAAAGTGGGAGAGTTCTAGAACTCTCCTAAGAGGAAGCCAGTAAGCAGCCTGACCACCCCATGGGAAACTCATTTTAAATAACTTTCCAAGGCTTGAACACAGCAACAGACTCGGGCCTGTTAATAAGCCTGGTCGTCAAGGCCATGCAAGGTGAGGGACTGCAGCTTTTCTTCCCACGGCACGGTGGTCATGCGTGACTGTCAGCTTGACTGGGTTACGAGACTCTGGAAGTCAGCTAGGTCCTGGGTGCTGTTTTTAGTGATGGATTGAGCCAGCAGTTCTCAGGAGGTGGCCTGGGAGGAGCTGCTCTGGGAGTCTCTCGCTGGCACACTGCTTCCTGCCACCGTGAAGGGCTTTGCTCGCCGGCCCATCCTCCATGAGGTATTTGCTTTGGAGTCAGCCCACCATGGGCTGAACCACAAGCCAAACAGACCTCTCCACTGAAGAGTGTACACCACCCTGTCAAGGAGGGGTCAGCATGGTCCTTTGGGGTACAGCAGCTCTCAGGAAGACTCCTCAGCCTCTCATCCTGCCTCCAGCTCCCCTGGAGGAGCATGTGCACATGCACACTCGCACACACATCTCCACCTCAGCCAAGGGAGGAGACTCAGCCCCTAGGTTTCCAACCTCAGGAAGGGGTCTGTTTTGTCCTCATTTCAGAGTTGTGGAAACCAAGATGAGAAGAGTTGGTTTTCCCAGGCTCTCGCCTTAGAAAGAGAAGCTGGAGTTGGGCCGGTCCAGCTCCAGAGCCCACACACATGGGACTCCAACAGTCAGGGAAGCCCCCAAAGTCAGCTGTCTGTGTGGCCTCGGATGCAGAACAGGAGGCTGATGGCCACTCTGACTGGGCTCGCTCTGCTTTGCACTCAGAACTCCTCAGTGTAGTTACTCAAAGCCACCAAGCACGAAGCACCCGGTCCCCTTGGACGTGAACTGTCCCGTGGAACAGGGAGCTGGTCTGTGGGCCAGAGGGCTCTCCTGGGCCCCATGTTCTGTCTCCGTGGCTGCCACTCCGTGTGTTTCCCTAAGCCACCTTCTCCCTGCAGGCTGCCAAAGCTCCCTCCTCACGCTACTCCCGCCCAGGCCCAGGCCTCGAGCTCTAATTCCTGCGCATTCCTGTGGTCTCCACCCACCCTCCTGGCTCCACATTCCTTGGTCCAAATTCCTGGCGAGGATCTGACTGGCCCCACTCCTGGGTGGAGGGCCACAGGTCATCAGTCACCCACAGGGCAGCCTGAGCTCTGGCCTTGGGGGCAGTGGGAGTGGGCGAGAGGAGCCCGCCGAGGAATGTGCACCCCAGTCAGGGCCTTCTGTTGAATCAGCCCTTTCAGAAGGGACAAGGCCACGTTTGTGTCGTGTCTCTTCCACCCCCACAGCGTGCAGCAGGCAGAGCAGGAACAGGGCCTGCGGAGCCAGAGCCTTCAGGGCTACGCTCAGCTGCTGAGAAGGCCACCCAGCCTGGCTGGCTTCCTGGTGGAGAACATGTCCCGCCTCAGCCTCTTCCCTCTTGCCAGCCTCCCTGTGCGTGGGGGCTCCCACAGGAAGCTAGGAGGCCTCTGCGCTGTCCTGTGGGCCTCCTGCCTCCACACTGCCCCGCCTGTGGCACTTACAGATCTGCAACTGCTGATGCATCCCCAGGCTCTAGGGGCTGCTGCCAACTCTGCACACTGGCTAGGGTCTTCCCCCAAGCCACCCACTGCGGAGGGCTCCCGGTGCCTGGGGCAAGGCTGCTCCACTTTCTCAGCGCCCAGGCAGGCTCAGGGACCTGAGGTCAGGTGGGATGCAGGGCTGGCCTCCTTCCCTGCAGCCCCCTGTCATTCTGCCACCACAGGCCTCACTCACTTCCTGGGGCAAGTATTTCCCAGGCACCCCTTAGCCTCCTGGGCGATGGGCAGGAGAGGCCTGACATCAGGCCTGAGACTGTGCCCTGGAGGCGCCTGGGTTCCAGCACTCTGTCTCCCCACCTAGAGCAGAAACTTTCACTCTGGTCCAGAACTCCTGCGGAGAGACCAGCAGCAGGGCTGGCCAGGAACATGGGCACAGGTCTGGCTCTCCTGCACTCCCTGCTTAGAGCCACCTGGAGAGGTCAGCGTCCCAGAGCCCCGATTTCCTTGTCTGCCGGGGCTATAATCTCGCCTCAGGGAGAGGACACCACAAGCTTCACACCAAAAGCCCACGCCTGTTCCATCCTGACAGGAGCTTCACGGATGCCTGTGCTGTTATGATGCTCTTATGGTTTCTATCTAGACACCCCCAAAGTCTCATGAGCTCATAGCAGGGGCTTTCGGAAGGGGGCTGGGTGAGGGGTGCTGGTGCTGACTGGCTCCAGCCTGGGGTCTGCTTGGGGGCAATGGGTCACTGGCACACGGCCCAGAGCTGGTGGGAATGAGACCAGAAGGGGCAGAGGTCCACCTGAGGTCCACCCTGGTCTCTTCCCGGGGCCCCTTTCTGGGGGTGACAGGAGCAATAAACACAGGGCGGGTGATGGGAGAGACAGGAGAGATGGGGCCAGGCAGCAGCAGGTGAGGCGAGTGCTGGCCCAGCAAGGGTCGTCCGGAGCAGCTGCCCTCTGCCGGTCTCTCCAGGGCACACCTCACTGTCCCTGTGTGTCCCCTGGGAGCAGACGGCACAGACTCGGTGCAACACGAAGGCGTGGCCTACAGGGGCCGTGCAGCCCTGCTGGGGCACGCACAGTTGCATCTTCTCTATCTTCCCAGTGCCCCCCGGTTCTCACTAGTGCAGAGGTGGTAGGGTCGCGGGGGTGCTGCGTCTGCGGTCAGGAGGGGACCTGCTCAGAGGTGGTCACTGGGGTGTGAGCTAGGGGGGTGGATTGTTGTCTCTGGCTCAGCCATCAGGAGTCAAACCCCTTTCCTGCACCAGGCCCTCTGCCCGCCATTTCTGCCACAAGCAGCTGCCCATGGACTAAAATCGCAAGCCACACTAAACCTCCCTTCCTTTACAAGGGAGCATCACAGTCTGTTCTCGTGACAGGAAAGTGGTCAGGCAACCATGCTCAAGGGCCAGCTACTCCAAGCTCAGTGTCCCTACGTATGACCCGGGAATGACAAGAGTCCCACTGTGAGGCGTCGTCAGTAGCACCCCAGGCTCAGGCAGAACTGCGCCTGCACGTGGCAGAGGGTGTGGCATTGCGGAGGACGCATCCGAGTCACCTTCGCAGCTCTGCTGATACTCCTCAGAGGCACTCACATCCGCTTTCCTCCTTGCAGGCCAGCACTGAGGGTGGAGCGAGGGAGTGGAAAGTGATTTGCAAATACCCGGGAAACAGTTGATGAGCAGATCTCAGGCAGAGATGAGCCTGTTCCCTCAGGGTGATGCAGGACAGCCACACCCACGGGAGGGTGTCTCCCGGTGTCTCTTCAGCTCACCCCATCCCCACCCTGGAGCCCTCTGGGGAGCCCATTTCCTCCTGGCCTTCCCTGAGGTGAGGCGCTACCTGCTGGCTGTCCAGCTCCACACATTCACTCTTGCCAAGTCCTTCAGTGAAGGGCTTTGGGAGTTCTGAGCCCAAGCTCCTCAGACGTCACTGAGATGAAGCCACAGTCCAGAGGCCACCAAGAGTAGGGGTGGCCTTCAGTGTCCTCCCTGCCTCCATGACCAGCTGACAAAAGGATCCTCTCCCTACCCCAAGAAGCTCATGAGGCTTGGGCTATCTCACCCTCTGGACCCCCTCAGGAGACTCTGACCTCGCGGCTCACCTCTGCAGGCCGCTACCTTGCATTGTCGGGGCAGAGGAGGGAGCGGACTCTGTCAGCCTCTTCCATGTGAGCAGTGCCCTTCAGGGCTCAAGTTGCCCACTGATGAGAAAGCCATGCCGAGAGGAGCTCAGTAACCTGTCCACGGCCACTCAGCATGTGAACAGCAGAGCTGGGGAAAGTCCTCTAGCCTCAAGCCACCGTTTCATCTTGATAATTTTTGTTAGCCCAGGTCTGCAGTATATAACAGTTACGTTCATCGGGGAACTGGTGCCTGGACATCCCTTAATTCTCCCCTCCGCCTTAGCTCTCCCTCACCCCTAGTTCTCCTCTCCTCCCTAGTAATTCTTCTCTCCTCCACAGCCACCATCTTAAGAAGGGAAAGATTCTCTCCGTAATCCAGGTCTAACATTAGTGGCTCTGCTGCACCAGGGAGCAGCTCCAGCCTTGTCTGGCCGCTGCCTGGTGACACACAGAGTCCCTCCTGTGAGGGGCTTCAGCATTAAACAGTGTGTGACATGGCCACTCTACCTTCCTCGGGTCTGTGAGGAAACTTCTCCACTTAGTCACGCACTCATCCACCTACCCAGCCATCCATTCATGTATCCATTTATCTACCCATCTGCCCATCCTTTTACCCATGCCCCATCACCCGTGCACACATTCACCCAGCCCTCCATCCATGATCATGTGTCATACACCCCCACCCACCCATCCCCCAACACCCATTTGTCCCACGCTTTTGTCCATCCCGTCATCCCTCCATCTCTCGTCATCCATTCTCCCAACCCTCCATCCACTGACCACACGTGCATATACCCCCACCACCCACCCACCCAGCTAAAACCTTCCTGACCCCAACTTACTCATCCGTATAATGGAACTAGTTGGCGAGAGTTTTAAATGATGCCAGCACCCTAAATTGTTAAACGCCTGACATACTATGGGCTTTTTTTGAGGGGGGCAGTATTAGACATGGAACCCAGGGCCTTTCCACTAATTACATCTCCAATCCTTTTTTTATTTTTAATTTTTTTTTCATTTTATAACACTTTTATTTTAAAAGTAAAAGAACAAAAACATATTAACAAACAGACACAAAGTAGCACAAGAATAGTACAATCAAAACTGAATTATAGATGAGGTGACAGGGAATTAACAATGGTTGTTGTATTACATATTGATAACTTCGAAGTGTATACTCAGGAAAACAAATATAGACATGCAAAATTGATCAAACAAATAATCATTAACTATTCCTTACAATAAAGTGACCTAAGTCAGTAGTACAACTATGTTAGATATGCTGCATATACATACATACATACATACATAATTATCCCTTCCTTCCTTTTCTTTTTTTATATGATTTTTAAAAATTTTTTTAAAGTGTAAAAGAAAAAGAACAACATCAACAAAAAAGAGGAAAGCGTTAACAAAGAGACACAACTGGCACAATAACAGTATAATCAAAATTGAATTATAGACAAAGCAACAGGAAACCAACAATAGTTGTTGCATTGAATATTGATAACTTCAAAGTGTATGCTCAGGAAAACACATATAGACATACAAGATTGATCAAACAACCAGTCATCAACTATTCCTTACCATAAAGTGACATAAGACAATAGTGGAACCATGTTAGCCATCCTGCACATATGTACATACATACATACATACATACATATTTATTTGCCTCTTTCTTCCTTTTCTCCTTTCCCTCATCCCATCTGTTCTTTACTTTTGAACAGATTTCCTTCACGCCTCTTAGTTTATATTCCCACCCTCAGGTTCTTACACCAGTTACACAATATGTTGCTTGCACATATACCTCTGATTTATTTCACTTATGAGTATTGTGTCTAATTGTGACCATCTGCCTACAAAGGCCCCAAATCTGTCCCTCTTTATAGCTGAGTAATATTCCATTACATCTATCTGTTTACTTGCTTGTTCTGTTTGAGGGTTCCTTTCTATTGTTGTTCTTGAGATTGCGGTCACTTTTTTCTCTGTCTATAATATATTTTAGTGCTTTGTGCAATGCTGGTTTGGCACTTATGAAGTTCTTCGGTTGTTCTTTGTCATGGAAATATTTTATTTCTCCATTGAATTTGAAGGATAGTTTTGCAGGATACATCAGTCTGGGTTGGAAGCTGTTTTGTCTCAGAATCTGTAATACCTCGCTCCAAGCTCTTCTTGATTTCATGGTTTCCGTTGAGAAGTCTGCTGTGATTCTGATGGGCTTTCCTTTATAGGTGATCTGTTTCTTTTCTATAGCAGCCTTTAGTATTGTGTTCTTTTGCTGGATGTCTGGGATCTTGACTATTATATGCCTGTGTGTGGTTTTATTTGGGTTATGGCTCGTTGGAGTTCTATATGCCTCAATTAACTGTACTTCAGTATCTTTTACCATGTTTGTGAAATTTTCTGCTATTATTTCAGCAAATATTCTTTTTATATCATTTGTGCGGTCTCCTGCTGTTTCACTGACTCCTATTACTTGGATATTATTTCTTTTTGGTTCATCTTGCAGCTGTTGGATTGATTTTTCCTGGATCCTTCATGACTTTATGAGATCCTTCCTTTCACGCTCATTAGCTGCCATGCTGTCTTCAAGATCTGAAATTCTATCTTCGGCTTCATTTAAGCGGTTTTGCAAGCTTTCAATGGAAGTTTTCAATTCCTGGCAATCTCTTTGGGCCTGTTTCATTCGTGGTAATTTATTCCTAAATTGCTCTTGTAACGTTTCCATTTGTTTCCTATGTTCTTCTATTCTTTTATCTATTTTTTCTCTGTATGTGTGGAGCATTTCTCCCATTATTGTTTTCACTTCATTTTTGCCTGAGAGATTATTTCTGCTTTAATCTCTTCTGTGGCCTGATGGAGTTCTTTACTTAGGATGTGATCATTTCAGAAATTGCAGGTATGTGGCTTATTTCTGCTTTAATCTCTTCTATGGCCTGATGGAGCTGTTTCTTTATTTCAGATGCAATAGTTTCAGAAATTGCAGGTATGTGGCTTCCTAGTTCTCCTATATCATTGCATCCAGGACTTGTTCTGGGTGGGGTTGAGTTCTGTGACTGCATTTTGCTCTTCTGTCTTCTCATTTTGGATATCAGATGCAAGATATTGAGCTATAAGTTACCCAGGCAGCTCACCAGGCAAAGGTCCATTGCAAAGGTTGCTTCAGTGGCTTCTTCTCTTTGGGAAAATGTCCCTTAAGCTTTCTGCCAGGAGTCCCACTCAGAAGGCTGCTCAGATGCTGCTTTGTGGGCCAAGCTTCTCCCCGACCCAGAGATCCAGGTCGGAGCGCGCACACGCCTCACCTGCCCAGAGCTCCACGCAGGCAGAGGGGCCGCCTCTATTTTTAATTTTGAGACAGTGTCTCACTGAATTATTCAGTTACTCAGACTGGGCTCAGACCTGTGATCCTCTTGCCTCAGCCTCCCAGAGTGCTAGATTATAGAGGTGCACTGTATGCTGGGCTTCACTGATGTTTATTCAGTGAATGTCTTCACCTTGTTAAGGCATCACTTTCAGGAGGATTTTTAACTCTGGAAATCTCCCATTGTGTGACTGGTGATGCAGAGTGAGCTCTGTCCTTTGATTTAAGGGCCTGGGGCCTGGGGTACCAGGCTGCTTGGACACTTTTCCTGACACAAGTCAGTCTGGTATCTACAGGGGACAGTGAGCAACCATTGGGGCATCACAAAAGATGACCCTAAGAAAAGGCACAGGGCTGGGGGCTCACACGGTGTGGCCGGGCTGGAGCATCCAGTTTAGCTCACTGTCCCCTTCCCTGCTGACTTGTGTGTCTGGAGGAGAGCTCGTCCAGGGTTGGACCAGGGGCTTTGCAGAGGCTTGGTGTACCCACCGTGAGGAGCTGAGGGTCCAGGGGAAGGGGCTGTGTGGCCTGGGCTCCCCACATCACATGGCCCTACACACTGGGATGAGGCTACTTGAAAGCCACTGGAAGGCTCCTCTCTGATTATTTTTGCTGCTGCTGTTTAAGTTTTATACTGATTGACTTGAATTGATTTTGCAGAGTGCCTGCTGAGTGCCAGGGGCTGGGCATGGAGGGCTGATGGCACCTGGGCCATTGAAATACAGTCACTGTGGGGGCTGGGGATATAGCTCAGTGGAATAAGTGCCTGCCTAGCAGGCACAGGGTCCTGAGTTCAATCCCCAGTACCGCTAAAAGAAAAAAAAAAAAATGAAATACAGTCACTGTGGCAGAACTCAGGATCCACTGATCTGAGGACATCTGCAGTGACACGCTGTCAGTGACCTTGCAGAGGAGGCAAGGGGTGACTTATCATGTGGGTGTGAGGGTGCTGGCAGAGGAGGAGGAGGAGGAAGAGGAGAAGGGGGGGGAGTGGATGCTGGCTCGAGGAGGGGTGTTGCTGGGGTTCCAGGGGAAGGAGGAGCAGGAGGGGTCTCGCAGCTCAGGAACCTGAAGGAGACTTACAGCTGAAGAGAGCAGAGGAAGGCGTAGGAGGAGAGCAGGAGAGGAGTGAGAGAGGTGGCCCCAAGGCTGGATGGCCCCGGACTCTAACAGGAGAGGGCAGAGAGCCTTTGAATGCCTGAGTGGGACTCTGGTGGCTGTGTGTGGACCTGGAAGCGTGAGACCCGATCATAGGAGGGAGGCAGTGCAGGCCCAAGTCCGTGGGGTTTGTTTCCCCAGGGGTCTTCAACACCTTCTCCAACACTGGAGTCAGAGAAGGAGCTCAAGGCTGTGGCCTGAGGTTTGGGGCTTCTGGAGGGTGATGGTTTTGGCCCCAATGTTCCCCTAAAGCCTCCTGATATCACCCCTGGGGGCTTGGGCGGAGGATCGGACCACAGGCAGAATAGCCGCTTGCTGTCAGGAGGAGACAAGCTTGAAAGGGTTCATCTTCCTCCTCAGCTCCTCCCTTCTCTCTGCTGTGAGCAGCTCTCCCTCCCCACGGCCCTCTGCCACGCTGTCCTGTCTTGGGGCAGCTAACTTATGGACCTTCCTTTCTTAAGATGTTGGCGTTGGGTATTTTGTCCCAGTGATGAGAAAAATAGCTAAGGCAGAATGGGACTGAGAATGGGATTATCTCTGTGGCTGCATTTGACCACATGGCTCAGAGGCCTTTGGAACTGGTTCAAGGGTGGGTGTTTGGAAAGTCTTTCAGAAGCTGCCTAGAGAAGTAGACCTAGAATGCTAGAATGCAAGCTGGGCTTGATGGATGACTCTGGCTGGAGCTCAGCCAGAATGCTGAGAGTAATGCAGTCAGAAAAGACCATGCCCAAGAGGTTTCAACTGGGAAGAACTCCAGTGGGGCTCAACGTCTTGCATGTGTGTTATGCTCTGGCAGAAAATTTGTCTGTATTTTGCTCATATGCTAAAGGTTAAGGGCAGCAGGCTAATTAACCTGGGGGAAGAAGTTTCAAGATAGCCCAACATTTAGGCTGAAGCATGGATACTGTTTGCTGCTTTTAGCCAGGTTTATATTGAAAATCAAGAGCAAAAAGGCCATTTAAAAATATCCCAGTGGTCAGGGATATAGCTCAGTGGCACAGCAAGTACCTGGCAAGCACAAGGCCCTGAGTTTGATTCCTGGTACAAAAAAAATTTCAGTTTCCCCAGAAAGGAAGGGCTGGCAAAGTTGGAGCACAGAAATTTGATTGCTGAGAAGTTAGCATTAAAACAAAGCCATAATTTACAGCCATAAATGCCGTAATTTATAGCAGGACAATGGGAAAGATCCCTTGAGGCTATCTGAGGAACTAGCATGGCCCCACTCCCCACAGGCTCAAAATTGCAAAAGTGGAAGATCTGAGGAGGGAGCCCCAGACTACGGTGCTCAAGAATGGCTGCCCTGGGACTTTGTTCCCTGGAGTTCAGGTCACAGTATGCAGCCATCCAGATGCTCAGACTTTTATGGCCATGGTACGAGGCAGCCTGGCTACTGCTCCAGCTGCTGGCCGACCTTGGCATCCGGCCGTAGGCACACACAGAATGCAGGAACTGTGGGGTCAGGATGGCTTCCACCAGGATTTCACAGGACGGCCGGGGAGGCCAGGCAGTGCGCCCCCAAGAAGACAGTGTTTGGAGCTGTGAATGGGAAGGTAGAGGTGCAGTGGAGACCCCAGAAGGTTAGGAATGCTGAGGATGTTTGGTTGTCGGAGGAACACGGACTGTCTGAGGAACATGGACTGTCTGAAGAAAGCACATGGAGTAAGCAAAGTTAGCCCAAGAGAGAAGCCATAAAGGCTGTGATCAGTGGCAATGCTATAGGTGTGGGGCTCCAAGCCCTTTGGAGTTCATATCTCCAAAGAAGAGAGTTCGTATCTCACTTGTCCTGGGCACTAGACATGGCGCTAGGAGCTTTAATGTCTGCCCTGCTGGGTTTCATCCTGCCTTAGTGTGATTGCTCTCCATGCCCCAGCTCCTCCCTTGACTCTCAGCTTCCCTGCTGCCATGACGTGAGCAGCTGTTCCTCTGCTGTGCTCCTCTGCCTCACCACCTTGCCTTGAAGCCTTGGTTCTACCAACTGTGAGCCAAAACAAACCTTCATCCATTAAGCCGAGGGTGTTGGCTATTTTGTCACAGTGACAATGACAGTGACTAAGACAGGAAGGAAACAAAACTTAAAGCGGTTGTCTATCACTGGAGACACATGTGCCAGGCAAAGCCCTGCGGCCCAGCCCGTCCTTAAGAGCCCCACATATCCTGGTACGGTATAGGCCAGGAGATCCATCCAGGAGTGGGTGCCTCATCCTGCAAGCACCTCTCTGCCGGCTCAAAGAGATGGGGAGGCTTCTGGGGATTTGGAAGGAGAGGAGTTTATTGGGCGGCTTATTTTAGGCTGAAAGCAAAGATCTCAGCCTTCTCAAAGAGCTGTGAAGTGAGATAATTTCTCTCCTTGCAAACAAGGAAAGCATTGTTCTGCGTTGCCAGCAGGGTCTGTGGTCAAGCTGTGAGCCAGTGCAGGGCTGATCACAGCTGGCTCCTCAGTGGTGCATGGAGAGGCTTTGTGAGAACTCCCCACCCGTGTCCCTGCTCCTAAGTGACCCGCCCACCTCATCCTGCCCACCTCAGCTGCCAATCTGACAAGACTTCAACTCTGTGCTGCCCCCTGTTGGAAAAGCCTGGCTCCCATCCTGCTCGGCACGTCGACTCCCTTTCCGAGTCCTGAGACTAGCAGACCCGGGTTTGCTCATCTGCACTGAGCAACAGCAGTCTGTCCACACCGCGGTGCCCGCCTGGCCTCTGAAAACCCCACTCTGCTCAGCCTCCCCCGCCCCCCAGCTCTGGGCCTAGACTTGCTCCTGCCTGTGCTCCGCCCCCACAAGCCTCCGCCCGGCTCAGCCCTCGAACCCTGGCTGGGCCTGGGATTGCGCCGAGCTGGCAGCATGGACTTAGCCTCACCAGGCTTAGATGCAACTTGCCAGTCCCTGCCTCGGAGGCTGAGCTCCGCCCCACCTGAGCCCCTACCCTTAATAACACGCTTTCTCCTTGGGCCCTTATCCCTGGGAGGTGGTGCTCACGCAGTTGACGTCCGATTCTGCTGTGGTCTGAGCGCTCGCGCCCCTCTCCCAAGTTCACGTTGGAAGTCCTACCCCGAAGGTTGCAAGGTGTTAAAGAGATGGGGCTTGGGGATGATTAGGTCCTAAGCGCCGTTACCTTGTGAACAGGATTGGTGCCTGTCTTAGTTAATTTTCTTATTGCTAAGACAAAACACCCAGAACCCACAAGTCAAAGGAGCAAAGGTTTGTGTTGGGCACAGCTTGTAGAGGTTTCAGTCCATAGCTGGCTGGCTCCAAGGCAAGAAGGCATGGCAGAGGGGCATCGCAGAGAAGAAGCAGTCCATGCAGGGTAGAAAGGAGGCTGCAAAGAGGCAGCAGCAACTGCTACCATCCTGCCTTTCCCTTTCATCCCATCCAGCTCCAAGCCTTTGGGGGTGCCACCGGCACCTAGCCTGGGGGATCCACCTTCCTAAATCCATTCAGCCACACCCAGAACTATGCTGATTCAATGGGGACTAATTTAGTATCCTCACCCTTAATCCACATTCCCGCACCTTAGACCTAGCCACCTCTGTAAAGCCCCGCCTACAGATGCCTGAGGCCTTGGGGGAACTTCTAGACGTAACCGTAACAGTGTGCCCTTATAGCAGGGGCGGGCACTACAAGGACACAGCAGGAAATGCGGTTAGAGGCCGACTCTCCCTCTGCCAGCACTCAGCCTTGGACTTCTGGCCTTTGGAACTATGAGAAGCAATCTCTATGGCTTCTAAGCTGCCTGGTTATGGTGTTTTGTTAGACCAGTGCAGAGGGACAAAATCAGTGCATTTTACCCATCCAGGTGCCTGGCTGATAACTTTGCACTGAGTTAATAGTCCTTTCCATTAAATTCTCTCTGTTCAAGTAAGGATGTGGTTTTTGCTTCCTGAAAATGCATGGAGTGTCTGCTGTACCCTGAACTCTCAGTAAATGCTTGTACCATGATGCACCAGGGTTCCTAACAGTCTCACGATCCCTCTGACCTGGAGACCACACTGGGGGAGGGGCCCCAGGGACAGGACACCTCCAGCCACCTCTTACCCCTTGTTTAAGCCTGCGGTGTGCAGCACACGTCCACACCCTGTTCCCACACCAAGCCGTGAAAGGAAGGAATGAGCTCCACATCGCTCCCTGCTGGTGCTACCCATCTGCATTTTTTATCAGCCTTCCAGATTGTAAATTACTCTGGACTTATTTTCTCAGTGGCTCCAGTCGGCACCAATTTAAAAGGCCATGTGAAAAATAAATAAATAAAAGGCCATGTGATGCCTGGGACACACAGGGAGCACAAGGACATCCCGAAGGGGACAGAGAATTTTTTAACTGCTCAGGAGATGCTCCCTAAGCTCATGCTCTGATGCCACACTGGGCTGGATAGGGGACACAAGGGCAAGAAATGTTGTTGTGATCAGGGTTTGCAAAGCAAACAATTTAATACAGAACACATAATTTATAGGATTATTTTATAGTGATCACCCAAAGAGTCAAATACAAAAAAGTGCAGGAAATCTGTCCACATACTAGAGACCCAAAGAATCCAGCTGAGGGCCTGGATCTCCCGGCGATGTCCTTCATGAATCCAGCTAAAGACCTAAAGCCATGGCAATGTCCTCCATGAGTCTAGCTGGAGGCCACAAGCCCATGACAGTGTCTTATGTAAGTCTGTATCAAGGATCTGCGCTAGGAAGGCCCAAAGGTCTGCAGTGAAAGCCAGAAAGTCTGTGCCAGCAGGATGAAGGATCTGTGCCAGCAGGCTGGGGGATCTGCACTGGAGCCAGGAAGCGATGCTCAAAGTAAGGACCAGAGCTCCCCTGAAAAGTACCACAGCCACCCTCAGCAACTGCAAGGTCCCAAGCTCCTCCGATGATGGGAACAACCAACTTCATATCAGGAAAGCCAGCGTGACGAGCTCCTCCAGGAGAACCAACAGCTCCTCACTTCTTCCTCTCCAGTTCTCCTTTTTATGCTGTTGGCAACAACCTTCAGGTGGGCCCTGCACACCCAGCACCGTGCTGCTTCAGTCCAGCTGGGTGTTACAAGTTGACTACTAGTTGTCAATCCGCCACAGTCCACCCCTGGTTAACTTGATAATCATACCACATTTACTTAAGCCATAGTCTCTAGTGGGAGATTTGTGAAAAGTTAACACATCTTGGTCTATTCAGATTTACATTAATAAACCATTCTATCTATACAATTTTTATTGGGCTCATTTTGTCACCAAAAACAAAATATTGAAAGGATGATCAAAATTCAAGGTTAAAACTAAAATACTTTGACAAATTAACTTGATTACAAACATATCTAAAAATTACATTAAAATCAAATTAGAAGAACAATTATAATCACAGTCCTTGCCTCCCACTAACTTGTAACAACAGGGCGTGGCAACTGAAAAAGCAGGGATCTTCTGCAATTCACATATGCTCCTCCGTTCAGGTGGAGGGCCTCAGTTCATCCTTCCATTGTCCTGTTCCTTCTCAACATGTTCCCTTTTTCAACCTTGCAAACCACAGCTCCACTACAGCTTTCCCTCTGGCTAAGTGCTTCAGATCACCTTGCTGGCTCTTCACTCTTAATTTTAAACATAGATCCGGCCATAAGCTCTCAACAGTCACCATGCCACCATTCCAAAAGTAGACTACATTGAAATCTTTCTGCTACCCAAATATCTCTGAACACAACCAAGATGCAGACCATCTTCTGGCCAAAGCACAACATACACCACCTGGGATCCAGCAGCCAATGCAGTCCTTCTCAATAAAAGCCTCCTGAGCCTCATCTTCACCGGCAGCATTTCCATCAGTTCTCTGATTTTCGAAGTTCTGACCACAGTCTCCCATATGGTTTACATCATATAGGGGCTGCCTCTTTGGCAAGTTTCTCAAAACCTTTCCAAGTTAATTCCCAAAGCTCTTAAACCACATGGCCTGGCAACGTCACAGCAATGACCCCACTCTCCTGGTATTAATTTCTGTCTTGGTTACATTTCTTTCATTCCTGAGACAAAATACCCAACACTCAAGGCTAACAGAGGAAAGGTTTATTTAGCTCACAGTTTGTGGAGGTTTCAGTCCACAACCAGCTGGCTCCAAGGCAGAGCAGCACACAGCAGAGGGCAACAGTTCATGGTGGTGGAAGACAGAAAACGCAATAAGAGCAAAAGGGAGGAGTGTGAGAAGACTCTTCGTATGTAGGGCACCCTCCCTAGGGAGGGTATAGCACTCATACCTGTAACCCCAGCACTAGATTGTCAATCACAAACTCTAGATTCAGCCGCCTCTGAAAAGCAGCTACATAGCCGCATGAGGCTTTGGGGGGACATCCAGACACAAACCATGACAAACATCGACTGGGCCCCTGCCCTAGGGAATGTACTTCCCTTCAGGGGGCTGGTGCAGGGCCGTCTCTCTGGGTGACAGGGTCTTCTCCCCTTGCCTCCTCCCCCTGCCAGGGCAAGCCCTTGGCAGGATTCAGCCACCTGTGTGGGCTGCAGACGTCCAGGAGGCCCCAGCCTGTGGCCAAGGGCTGTGTTTAAATAGCAAACATTTGCATTTTTAATGCTGAGTGGGACTGGAGAGCCCAGCGGCCAGTCCACACAGAGCCCCGCTTTGTGCTAGAAGTGGAGGCCTCCACACTTCTGCAGTGGGAAACGCAGTCTTCCATACCAGGCAGAGGGCAGGGGCAGCCCAGGCACAGGCAGAGGGCCCTGAGGAGATGCCACCTCCCTCCCTGTCCCCAGCCATGCACGCGCCCACGGCCCTGTCTGCGTCTCAGCGCCACTCTCCACCCGGCCCTTCAACCTCCCAAGGGGGACAGTGAGGACCACGTCCTGTGTCCCGTGTCCCATGTCCTATATCCCAGGTCCTGGGGAGGAAAACTGGCACAAGAGTTGAACTCTTCAGGGAAAGTCCACCTGTCACCTGTGCCCGGTGCCCAGCAGCCTCTCCAAGGGCTCCTCCCGCAGCTCAGCCACTCCACACGGGCACTCAGTGCTCCACACTCACGACCTAAAGGAGCAGAGGGTTATTGCTCACCATTCGCTGAGGTTCAGCCCATCGTCACTGGCTGCACACTGGGCAGAACAGCTGCTGCAATGCTGCTCTCTGCTCCTCACCTCCTGGCACACAGTGCTGAGCTGCATCCAGCTCAGCACTGAACAGCTGACACTGTGGAGAGACACTCTGAACAGCTATTCACATCACGGCAGTGGGAAGCAGAGCAAGAAAGGAAGAACCTGAGGGATAGACAGCTATCAGATCAAAGCCAGGAAACCCAGCAAGCAAACATTCGGTCCCTAGCTCTATGTCCAGCTCCAGGGCAAGCTGTGGTAAGAGGTGAACTCCAAAAGTCCTGCATCTAAAGCATTATCACAGGAAAGACATGGTGCCCCTGAAAACCCTCATACCTCCCCTCACAATGAACACACTGATGCCATGGTCCTTGCCACTCTATAGCAGCTCTGGAGTCCTCTTTCCTGATGGTCGTTACAAGCTGTGGTCAGAAACATGCTGCATGCTGCTGCCGAGCGCCATCTAGCGGGAGGGCAGCTCATAAAGACACGACCTTTGTTTTCACCCACGTTACTCACTGGATCTGGCGTCCTGCGGCTTCCGACTGCTCGCCAAAGTCAGAATGAGAACGCAGTCCCTTTTGCTGTGGAAGGGACATTCAGAAGGTCCAGGGATCAGTGATCAAGGTGCAGACGTGTTTGTGGCCAGGACTCAGCCGACCATGGTAGAGAGAGGGCGGGTGCAGGGGAGGGTCTAGCACAGTGGGTCCCTTGCCCCAGCACAAATGCATCCAGGAATGAAGCCCTTTTCCAAGCTCCTGCAAGTTCTGATGCAAGAGAGGAATTCTCTTCTCCGAAAGTCTGTGCTAACCGCTTTCCCAAGTGCATCTGCTCTGCCCATCTGTCGTTTAACCCACAGACAGGGCCGTTTCACTGCCCACTCAGATGGACACACGGCTTTCCACAGCCTCTTCTGGTAGAGTTCCGAACCCTCAGCGCCATCCAATCAATGACTCCGCTCACACCAGCGCCTCTAGGCCTGTCCCGCTCCAACCTGCTCACTCCCTGCACACCCTAACACGCCCACACACATGCACACATGCACACACAGCCCCGCACCACCTCTCCCCTTGTTCCCATGGAGACTCCGAGGACCCCGGCCTCGTAGCCTTGTCGCAACTCCCGGCCCTCCAGCCCTGCTGGGCGCCGCTGTCCTCCATGTCCAGGCTCCCCCGCTCCCATTCTGCAGAGCATTTGCCCAGGGCATCATGCCTGCCTCCCACCCTCGGCCCTCCCACCCTCCCCAGCCTCCCACACTGGGTGTTCTCAAGCTCCACGGAGAAGAAAGGCCGATGGTTTCATTTTGTTTTATTTTGTGTTGAGACAGAGTCTCAGTAGGCAGTTCAGGCTGGCCCCAGACTCATGGCGATCCTCCTGCTTCAACCGCGTGAGCACTGGAATTACAGATGTGTTCTGCCATGCCTGGCTATGATCTGTATTTTCGTGTAGATTTTGTTTTCATAAATTTCCAATCCATTGCAGATGGATGATTTTGTAAGAGAAAGTGAAATCTTAAACCAGTGAAAGGTCTCCGTCTGGTCCTGTTACTTACAATGAACAACCGTGGTCAGCTAACATTATGAGGAAGGAGGTCCTGTAGCTCACAGCTCTGGGGTTGGTGTCCGCTGGCTCCTGAGGGCTGGTGCAGAGGGCTCACTGCAGCGGGGACCGGGCGAGGCTCCCTGTGAGACAGACGGGAGGCCGGGAGAGGCAGCTGCTCTCCGTGGACGACGCTGGGTCCCCAGAGCCTCAGCTGCCTGATACCCGTCATCTGTGGGCATCTGTGAGTGACCTCAGCCCTGTAGGTCTTTATTTTGGGTCACAAATAAATGTTAGAGAGTAAATGAACCCAGAAGCCATGAGCATACGGGTCGGCATAGCTGTCACAGGCGGCGGGAGGGAGTAGTGTTTTCAGAGATGAAGAACAGTCGGTCGCTGAGCCCTGGCTCAGCTTTGTTTACTGCCTACAACACTCAGCTGCAGCCACGAATGCCTGGTGTCTTTTTTGCAGTGACATCAGAGATGCCCTAGGAGGCAGTCTTGCTCCTTCCAAGCTGGTGGGCCCCGGCCCCGAGGTCCCCAAGTACCCCTGGGCTTAGGCTCCTGGGTGAGGTGGGGCGTCCTTAGCCAGAAGTGTCTGCACTGGGACCTGGGATCTGCTCGGCTGAGCCAGGCCACACGTGAGCTGCCCAGTGTGGCTGCAGTGACGCTGGCACACTGGGGAAGGGAAGCCAGGGGCTTCTGCTCCATCCCTGGCCTCAGGCAGCTTCTGGCTGGGGACTGCCACAGCTGGAGTTTGTGGCCCCAGAGTTAGTGACTTGCATAAATGTCCCCAGGGCAGGAGGGGACGTAAAGGGGCACAGGGTGATGTCTTCCCAGAGGGAGCCTAGCTGCCAGCCAGGTGGGCGTCCAGTCAGATGAGCAGGGCCAGGTGGAGGAGCCACAGCCTAGGGAGCCTGGCAGGAACAGGGGACTCCCAAGACCCCACTGGGCAAGGGCTGCACCTGAAGTCACCCAGAGGGCCTACGGCCCTGTGATGAGAGCGACCCCATCCTCGGCCTCCTTCCGGGCTGGCAGGAAGGGCTCCCTCTGTGGGTGACCAGGCCTCAGAGCATCCAGGGGTGACCAGAGGTGCCCAGCCATGCCCGGCAGTGAGGCAGGGCCTGTGGAGCAGCTGGGAGCAGCTAGAAAACGCACACAACCGCGAGGGGTAACTGAGGCAGCTGCAGCACCAGCCTGTGGGCCCAGATGGGCGGTGGGTGCTCAGTGCTGGGAGTGAAGGCGGCAGAGCCCCCTTCCTGTTACCCTCGGCGTCCCCAGGGCTGGCCTTGGCCTGGAGGGTGGAACCTCGGTGGCCACGGGAGGCAGAGCAGAGGGAGGGAAGGGGGCTGACCTTGGAGAGCTGAGGGACCATGCCTGACAGGGCTTCGGAGCTTCGGAGGCCCTCAGAGTTCATTCAGTCCCTGGGGCTGTGATCCCAGCACTCTGGAGGCTGAGTCAGAAGAATCGTAGGCCAGCCTGGACTAGACAGACAGACCTCCTTGTTTATAGATTTAAAACCACACCACCTCCAGCTGATCAGTCCACTTGTTTAACAGACAAGATCGAAATGTCCGTCTCCTCAGCCATCAGGCACCGAGTTTGCCATAGGGCGAACAGCACTGAGAAAATGGAGGCCTGGCCCACAGACAGACTGAGGAGTGCAGTCACTTCTGCCCAGGAGGCAGTGTCAGGACCCACAGGGAGGCAGGGGCCGGGCGGGGCCCTGGGGTCACAGGGGCAAGGCCGGGGGGATGCCCCAAGGGAGCCATGGAGGAGGGGTGGCCAGACCGTGGGTCGGAGCTGGGTAGCAGGTTGGGGTTTGGGGCCTGAGGAGAGCAGGCAGCAGGGCAGGAAAGTGACAGGACCTCAGTGTGTTCCAGAAAGAGGAGGCCACAGGACAGAAGGGGACGGAGGGCAGTGAGCTGGGGACAGCACAGTGTCCTGAACCAGCGAGGCCAGCAGAGGGGCTGGGGCCTGAGAGGCGACGTGTGGGAAGTGGGCTGGGGACACCGAGCCGACAGTCCTGGGCTGGACACCACGTGGGGGTAGAGGGCTGCACAGCTGTCCAGGCACAGGTGCTGGTGCCCCTGGCGAGAGGGACTCGGGACAGAGGCAGCCGTGAGGGAGGGCAGGAAGGGCGGCTTGCGGGCACAAGTTCCGTGGGACAGCAGAAGCGTGCATCTGTGGGTTGGGTGAGTGGCCGGGATGGCAGGCGGTGTCTATGGGAGCTGGGGCCACTCAGCCCCAGCCACTGGGAGGCCAGCATGGCCACACCGGTGGACCGGATGACACTGTGTCCAGGGATGCGGCAGCACCAGGACAGGCAGCTGTCTGTCATCAGGAAGGAGGTGAGCAACAGCTGGAGACACCTCAGAGACACCTCCCAGGGCGAGTGGAATGCAGGCAGTGGTGCCTGGGGGCAGGACGGCCAGCCACAGAGCTGGCTGCTCGGACACCAGGAACCCAAGGCCCCTCTCTGAAGGAGCAGGAAGCACTCTTCTTTCTATACTCTGAGATTTTCTTTCTTCCTTCATTTGCAGCCCTGGGGACTAGACGGGGCCTTTGCACTGAGCTGCATCCCCAGGCCTTTTTTTATTTGTTTTGAGATAGGATCTCACTGAGTTGCTAAATTGCCCCAGTTGGGCTAGAACCTATGATCCTCCTGCCTCAGCCTCCCAGCGTGCTGGATGGCAGGCATGCCTACCACACTGGGCTTTGCCCTCCGCAGCCTGGCTATCAGCACTGTCCCTATCCTATGGCAGGTCTGATTTGCCCGGGCCCCATGACCCAGGCCAGGAACCCCACCATGGTGACTGTCGGGCATGTGGGAGGCCCGGGTTTGGCCCAGGCCTCAGTTTCCCCCTCTGTGGAGTTCCTGACCCCACAGCTTTGTGAGGTGTCAGACACAGGCTGGGCACCTGTTGCCCCTCAGGCTACCAAGGGCCACAAGGCTGATGAGGGCCATGAGGGTGTCCCAGGAATCTTCCCCAGACTTTTACTTCCTGTGGCTCTGGGAACAGTGTGACAGAGTAGGCAAGTGTGTGCCGAAGGACTGACCTTCCAGAGTCAGGCAGATAGGACGATGCGGGTGAAGCCTTCACCTCATCCTGGCTCCTGGCGAGCCCTGGGACGTCAGCCCAGGCCATGGTGTCACCGTGTGCCAGGCCCCGAGCCAGCAGGGTCTGTGATGACCTGGGCCCCAGCTCAGAGAGGCCGCTTGCAACGAAGAGGCGATGGTTCCTCCAGAAAGGAGGCTCCCTGAGCAAGAGCATTTTTGGCTTGGTTTTGTTTTCACTTTCCAAGCACTGGGCTAGTGCCCAGTATCGAGGAGGCACTCAGTACACTCCACCTGGAGCCAGCTATGTCAGCGCACACCCATCTCCCCAGCATTTGAGAGGCTGAGGCAAGAGGATCACCGCAAGTTCAAGGCCAGCCTGGGCTACATGGTGACAGCCTAAGAAAACCAAACCAAAGCCAAACAAACCAACAGACACTTCGATTGAGTCAACAAATTTGAACAACTGTTTCAGAAGCTGCAGTGGATCATAATGGTTCAGGAGGGGTAGTAACAGAGCGATTGGTGAGGCAGGGAAAGAATTAAAATCTGAGAAAGGAGGATGCCCTATCAGGTAAGAGAACCTTGGAGAAAGTTTCAGCAAAGATTTTAAAATTTGACTGAGGCCCTGAGTTCCTGTTGTAAGAAAGCTGGGGTAAACACCAGGACTCACAGCTCGGGATTGGCTGGGCTGCACCTGCTGCTGGAAGTGCTGCCTGGGCCTCTGCGGACGCCCTGGCACTAGCTTGAGCTGGCAGTCCAGGCTCAGCAGAGCCTCCTGGACCCCCTGGCTGGAGCCAGCAGTGCCTCCTGTGGTGGGGAAGAGACCACCATGCAGCAAAGTGAGAAATCAAGATGACAAAGGAAACTAAACCAATGGAAATAACCATATGTGATGTTTAGAAGTAAGTTTTGAATTCACCACCAAAATTGTATATAATGTTATTTAAGCTGTTTGAAATGTTTAAAGTCTGACATAGTATGATTTTAAAATGTTTATTATTACAGTTAGCATTTTACCCTAAAACATGTACAAAGACTTACACAATCTTGTAAAGAGCATTTCACTGTCTAACAAATACGGAAATGAGCCACATGTGGCAGCACATGCCTGTATTTACAGCACCCTAAGAGGCTGAGGCAAGAGAATCTCAAGTTCAAGGCCAGCCTGGGCAATTTAACAACTTAGCAAAATCCTGTCTCAACATGGAACATGGAAAAGGGCTATGGTGTAGCCCAACATGCAAGCACTGAGTTTAATCCCCAGGACACACACACATGCACACACACACACACACACACTTTGCTCATCTGCTGGGTGAATCAGCCCATCAGGTGTGTGACACGCTTGAGAGAATTCAATCTAATAAATGTGAGATCGTACTTTGTAATTTAAAGGGATTTAATCAGTATGGTAATTAAATGCTGTTAATTGGTGGAAGAAACAGCATTTGTTAAAATCAGGAAACATGACTTAAAGGCTGTTTGGACGCAAACTGACATGACTGTGAGCAAATTTGCTAGACTGGTGCAGGGCGGCCAGCCCTGGAGGAGCCGCAGTGCTGTGAACTCAGCTTCATCCAGCTCACTGGACGGAGCGGCAGCAACTGCAACATGCCTGGATGCACAGCAAGCCGCTGTCAGGCTTTCTTAAAACTGAACCAAAGACGCAAGCTTTGCAGGCTTCGCCTGGAGAGGACCTGGGTTCAATATCCAGGGCCAAAGAAAAAAAAGAAAAAGAGGGCCAGGGACATAGCTCAGTGGCACAGCACCTGACTGGCAAGTGCAAGGTCCTGGGTTTAATTCCCAGTACCCCCCCAAAAAAAAAGGAAAAGAAAGAGGGTGCAGGGAAGGAGGAGGGAGGGAGGGCAGGAGGGAGGGAGGAAGGGGCACTAGAATCAGGAGAGGTAGTACCCATCTGTGTCTCTTCTTTGGTAATGCATGTTAGAGAATCTCCCTCTCACTCTTTCTTAGTATTGGGGGGTGAATACAGGGCTTCACACTGAGCTGCATCCCCAGCCCTTATTTTAAATTTCTGCACAGGATCTCACCAAGTAGCCGAGGGTGGCCTCAAGCTTGCCATCCTCCTGCCTCAGCCTCCCAACTAGCTGGGATCACAGACTGGTGCCTCCAAGCCCAGCTCTGACACCCATCCTTTCTCAATCAACAGCAGCACACATGGTGCCCTGGGACCACACCATATGTCATCCAGAAAAACCTACATCCAAGAGCTAGGACAAACCTGCAGGGACATCCTGGGACTCTATGGGGCTATTTTAAATGGTTGGGGTGACCACCACCACACACTGTTAGCACTGAGTGAGCAGGAGCCAAGACTTGGGTTAAGTTACTGGGACACGGTCCCACAGGTGAGGAGTCGCTCTGTACACTGTGTGATTCCCAAACATGCTGGACATCCACGGCACTGAAACACACAGGGCATGATACCAGGTGAGCAGGAAGGGGACCAGAAAACGGGGCGGGCAGGACGTAAAAAGAATGAGGTGGAGAGGTGTCGCGTCTGTGCTTCAGTTCCCCAGGAGGAATTCAATTGTGATGCATTTGCAAACATGGGCTAATAAAAATTTTTAAATTCAGAATTTCAAAAAAGCTCAACTATGGTCATTTGCAGCTGGAATCCAACTCTGCTTTACTTGTAAACAGAAAGCCGGGCATGGTGGCGCATGCCTGTAATCCCATCACTAGGGAGGCTGAGGCAGGAGGATCATGGTGAGTTCAAGACCAGCCTGGGCTACAAAGTGAGCTCAAGGCCAGCCTGAACTGCATAGCAAGAACCTGTCTCAAAAAAAAAAAAAAAAAAATACTTATAAACAGAAAACATTTTTGCATGGCTTTAATATAGGCTAGATTTTCTAAGTATACAATCACAGTGCAAATCAAGGTAAGACTGCACTTTATTGTACTTGAAATCTTAGCAGCAGTTGTCCCTCATTTTGGAAAAGTCATGTCAACAAAGGCACAGCAGCCACAGCACCTGGGCCACCCGTCCAGGAAGCACAGTGTCCGTAGTGTCTGTCTGCATGTCTGTGGTTCCTCATCCACAACCCGAGGACTTGCTGCCTCCTCCTGACCCCGATGGGGTGTTCCCATGACTCGGCATGAAGTGCGCACTGTTAGGACACACTCTCTGTCCCTCCCATGGTGCTCAAGCATGGGGCGCACTCTGCAAACTCCATGTGTGCAGGACCCCACCTCAGACCAGGGCGAGACTTCTCTGTCCTGGCCCTGCTGGTGCAGTGGCCCCTACCTTAGCCCCTGCCTCTTCTTTTGGAAACATGGCACCGCCAGCATCCTGGTCTGTCTCCTACCTCCCACATCCTCCCCAGGCTCAGAGGAAGGCCATGTCTGTGTCTCCTCTTGAGCTCTGGCCTCGATCCCCTCCCTTGAAGCCCCCAGCCCCAACAGTGCTGGCTCCCTGCACCAGTTTCCAGCACCCAGGACCCGGTCTTGAGTCCCAAGGACTCCATCCAATGCCATTGTCTCTGTCTCCCACCCGTGTCTGCCTTCATGTAAGTTCTCCAAAATTCTCAGTTTTGTAACAGGCTGGCATTTGATCCATTCTCAGTAAATAGCTCATAAGTAACTTCCTGTCCAACAGATGCACTGTCCTTTCGGTGGTGGCTGCCAGAGTCCAACAACTGAGTTGCTGGGTTGGTGTCGCACAAGCAGCTCATTCCAAGCTGCCACATGCACAGGTTCACAGGGCTTCAGGGGCATTTCCCTTGCAAACAGGACATAAAAATCCATGTACTCTTGAGACAAGACTATAAAATTGACAGTACAGATTGGCTCGTGAAGGATGTCCTCCAGCCAAACTTCTTTTTCCCCTGTCAGCCCTGGGTGGTGATGAGGACTCTGACGACCTGGACAGCTGGCTTCCTTGCCCTGACTTGTGCTAAGACCCCGGCCTTCTCCCACCACTTGCTCTGGCACCATCTGCGAACATAGACGCTGCTGCGGGATGAACTGGCAGGTCAGGCAGCTATTGTACAGCGTGAACACTGCAGCTCCAGCTGAGCTCATTGCCTCACCTGATCATCTCTGATGGTCACCCAGTGACGAGTCCACAAACACCAGGAAACTGCAATCCAGGCACGTCTGCCTGTGCGTGTGTGGAAGACAGAAGTTTAGTTCTGCAGAGGAGAAATGCAGTCTTCACATTTGCAGTGAACTCTGCCCACTGCATCATCGGAAAGCGGCAGTTGTGTGATTTCTCTGACTCACTGTCATCTGCCTGGCATCAGCAACTCCACTACGAAGTTTCTCAAGCCCCTCTCCACTGCGACTCACAGGCTGGCCACTTCACTTGGCACCAGCTGTCTCGGTGCCTCAGCTACAGCTAAGGCAGGAACAAATCTGTGCTCAAGTCCAGCTATGGCCTACCTAACACATCACCCAACACACAGTCCGCAGAGATGGGCAGCAAGACAAGGCGGTGCCCCTCTGCAGGGCTAGGAAAGCCAGTGTGCTGCCACCAGCACTGTGCCGTATCTTCTTGCTCACTGGCTCCTCCATGCACCAAGTCAAGCCGGGCCAAGCCTGGGGAGCCTAACTGCCACCCTCTACTTCTGGTGATTCCACTGCAGAAAATGAACAGACCCTTTTCAGAGGAAGAAGGGCAAACAGGAAATAAAGCTAAGAAGAAATGCTCAACATCACTGGTCCTTTGAGAGATGCAAATTAAAACAATGCTGAGAGTCCATCTCACCCAGGAAAGAATGGACACTATCAAGGAATCAACCAATAACAAATGCTGGAGGGGCTGTGGGGAAAGGAACCCTCCTCCGCTGATGGTGGGAGTGTAGACTGGTGCAACCATTGTGGAAGTTGGTGTGGAGATTCCTCAAAAACTCAAACTAGATGTTCTGTTCAAGTCAGGTATTCTCCTTAGTATCTTCCCGAAAGTTAAAAGCATCATACCACAGTGATCCATGCATTCCTGTGTTTATAGCAGCATATTTATAACAGCTAAATCTTGGAAACAGAACATATGCCGGTCAATAGATGGAGGGAGAAAGAAAATGTGGTATTTACACAGAGTGGAGAGCTATTCTGCACTTGGATTATTTTCAGTACTGGGGAATGAAGCCAAGACCTGTTCACTAAGCTACCTCCAACCTCCGCCGATCTTTTTTTATTTTATGTTTTATTTTGAGACAGTGTCTCAGTTGTCCAGGCTGGGTTGAACTTACAATCCTCCTGCTGCGGCTCCCAGAGTGCTGGGATTACAGGCATACACTGCCACACTTGGCTTCAGTTTGCAGTTTTAGGAGCAAAAATTCCAGCTATGGGTTTTTACAGCAATCATGCCTCAACAAAATAAGAGAGAATTATTGATCATGAAGGGGTAGAAAAGGACATACTAGAAACATGCTGATCAAAGTCAAGCTAGTGTTCAAATATTCATCTCTGTTGAAGGAGGCACTGAGAGAAACAAAGACTCTAGGATCGGTGTGACTCGCGCCTGGCCCTGCTAAATTCTGGTGTTGCAAGGAGACAGTAGTCAGGCCACGAGGGCCCTCCTTGTGCAACAGATCCAGGCTTCCTGCAGCAGCCGGCGAGCTTGCCCTTCCGCCTTCTGCCTGTGAGGCGTGGTGGCTGTTGGTGACTTGGCCCTGGGCCTGCAGCCTCCGTGTCATAGACACACTTCGCTCTTTACAACTAACTCAGCCCGTGCACTTTGCTACAACACCAAACAGCCTAAAGCAAGGCTCACTGTACAGTAACGGAGGAGCAGCCCAGTAGAAAGGTGTGGCAGCGGGAACTTGTGCTCCTGTGCGTCTCTAGAGAATGGTCTCAGTCCCTCCAACTGCTATCGCAAATACCCTGGGCTGGGCCCTTTTGTTTCTTACAGTTCTGCTCCGAAGAAGCCCAGGATCGAGGACCCAGCAGCTTTAGCATCTAATAGGGATGCTGCTCATATGTGGCACCTCCTCGTTTTCCCCCCACAGGCAGCAGGGCTGAGCACCTCATCCTCACCAAGGGGCGAACTTCCCAAAGACCATGGCCTCACGCTAAAGTTCCAACATGGGCAATTTGGGGGACACACATTCTGCAGCCATAGCAGAAAGTCTGCACCACCTCCATATCCTACATGCATCTTTCTAAGTTTCCCTGAAATAATTCTAAAGTTTAATAACTGAGGCTTTAACGTACTGAGAGCTTAGTTTTTTGGATTATGAGAGATAAGGAGCTAAGTTGGTTACTTTTAATGTTTCCTGAAAAAACATTAATGTCGTTAAACAGCCCGCTGTAAAGCGTCCTCCCGAGGCCAGCCCACTCCTGCGCCTGGACGCGCGTTCACAGCTCTGTTCTGACTTCTGCATTTTCACACAGCCAAACCCACCCTCCACCATCGCAAGGAGTCCAGCTCTTGTGTGTCTCTTGTTTAACTGACAACAGCATTGGCCACAGTGTGTTTTAAATGTTACATTTACTGAATAGTTATATGTTCTCTGTTTTGGTTTCATTTTATTCTAGAAGTTGGGACCATTTAGTAGAAAATTTGGGACTGCTAAACAGCAAGGCTCCTGAGGTAATGGTTGATTCCAGTGGAGGCACTGTTTCTTGCAAAACTTTCTGACTTAGAGAGAGGTAATGATTAAGAATAACAGAGATGCCAAAAGATCACGGGAGCCAGCTTCATCCGAGAGAACACGCATGTCCACATGATTGTAACAGATGATGTAACCTTGGTGAGTAAGACACCAGTTCAAACCCAGGCTAACATACCTGTAAATCCATACATGAATAGAGAAAGAAAACCATTTTCTCATCATAGAATGCCAACTAACCACTGTGGAATTCGTGATGGAGTTGGACAACTCTTTTAACAGGTATCAGTAGTAATTAAAGCAAGAACTGTCAGTGACCACTAAGACCTGTGGTGAAAGCTGGACACACAGCAGGACGCTTCCTTGGCCTCACTGTGTCTCCCCATGCAGTATGTGCCAGTTGCAAAGGGGGGATAGTAGTGAAGCAGTGGGGGAGCCTGGAGGGCTCCTTCTTCCAGGGGGCCCAGGTTACATCCCAGTGATGGCACTGAGGGCCCAGGTGTCCTCGAACTGCTTGCTGTGAAGACACAGTTTCACCTCCCTGTCGCCCCACCAAAGAGGTGAAAATCTAAATTTACTCCTGAGGCACTTCAGGCAAACCTGAATTGAAGGCTTTTGTAGAAAACAGATGGCCTATGCACTTTCAAACCATCTAGGACGTGAAGGCCTGGGTAAGGGAGACTGAAAAATGTTCCCAACTGCAGGAGATAAAAGAGATTTCGTAATTAAGTGCAACGTGTAGTCCTGGTTTGGATCCCAGAAATTTTCTGTTACCATCTAGGACATTATTAAGATAACTGGCAAATGCTGAAGAGTGTCTACAGAGTAGATAGTCGTAAAAAAAAAAAAAAAAAAAAAAAAAAGAGTAGATAGTCGTATTATTGTGCTGTTAACCTCCTGACTGACTCCTCTGTGGGAGTCATGTCCGAGAAAGCCTTTGTTCTTAGGAGTGAAACTGAAGTGTTTAGGGGTAAAAGGGCATATTACTTATGTGTAGTTTATTCTAAAATATGTAGATAAAAGCAAGTGTGGCGAATGTCAATATTTGCAGAATTTGAATGAAGGGTACCCAGGAGCTCTGGGTATAACTTTTAAAACTTTCTAAGTCTGAGATTATTTTTAAATGTAAGGTTATTAAAAGAACAGTGCATTTTCCTTCCTACTAAAATATTGATTTTTTAAAAATGTGAGCCTCAATAGGTGGTGCCTTTTATCACTCTTTGGGAGCACACAAAGGTTTATTTAACATACATGTATCTCTGGCATCAGTTATATGTTTGTCTAAGGACATGGAAGTGAACTAGAAAAAATTAGCCACGCCCATGTGATGCTAAGAATCTAGTAGGGAAACAGCTAATGGACAGTAATTTCTCGTATGTGGTTAGGCAGCCCTTCCTACGGCCTCACAAAGCTGGCTGGGGAGCAGATGCACCAGGCTCTGCATCCTCCTGTGCCACACACAAGCCCAGGAGCTGCGGTCCACCCAATTGCCATCTTCGCCTGCACTTTCTCAATAACTAAAATTTTCCATCTTGAAAAGCAATAAAGCTGCTGCAGAAACGGTTTGTTTTCAAACCTCCTTCATTACAGAGATAGGCATCTGAGGAACTCTGGGCCACGTCCTGGAGCAATTTTTTTTGGAAATTCAAACAAAAAGGAGTTTGTTACAGAGCTCACAAGGGGAATTCTGAAAGCTTCATTGATTTTTAATAATATTTCCAATTAATTCATGCATCATTTCCTGATTTTCTGAAACCATTCATTTCCAAGCAGCTATCTTTAACAGGAGGCAAAGTTAAGAATGCTATGGTTTTAACTGCTCCAATCTAAGCTAACCTTTAGGTCATTTAAAACAAGCATGGGCCCTGGTCTGAAACGAGCGCTGTGTAGCCTTGAGAATGAGGAACTCTAGTGTTCTAAGGACCCCGAGGGTCCAGGGGTAAACGGAACCAAGCCAAGTGCTCCTCCTGGCTGTAGGCCCAAGGCCCACACAAAGGGAGCAAGCAAGCAAGGCCATCACAGGCGCGTCCAGATGCTCCAGCAAGGTCGCAGGGCCGTGAGGAGCTGGAGTGGGATGGGAAGAGGATTTGCGGTGTGGAGGCTGGAGGGGGCAGTTGGCGTGTAACTTCCTTCCTGCCACCCTTGGTTTTGCAGCTGCTGTGGTCACCAGGGGCCCTCACCCACCTGTGTCTCTGCTTACGCCTGGCCCCTTCAGGCTGCCCCACTGAGGCTGCTGCACACTCAAAGGAATTCTGGAAGCATTTGGAGCTGCCACCCCCAGCCTCCTTTGTCACGGTGCATAGTTGTCAGCCTTAAACACGGGGGACGCTCTACTTTTAGGCACTGGACACGAAAAGACCTCAGCCCACAGACTTGTAAATTGAGTAATGAGCCTCTGTTCTATAAAAGGATTTCCCTGAAAATGGAGCTTTCCTGAAGAGCAGAGTATCAGGTTAATAATATCCCTTGTTATTTTGGCCTGATCAGGTCTGAAATCTCTGAAATGAGTATATGGTGAAGGCTGAATAAAAAGAGACAAATGGAATGATTCCAGGGCTCCAGGAGGATCAAAGCCCTCTCAGAGAATACAAGATTCTCTCAGAACTAAGACCAACACCTTCTCTGGGTGGCCCTTATTTATCTAGTTATCAAAGGAAGGGAGGGGAGTACTCAGGATGGGCAGAACCACTCCAGGACTTCCCCAAGTAAGGTATTAAATTAACACACCCTGGACTGAGGTGCCTGAGGCTACAGTCTTTATCTACTTGAGGTCAGATCCAGGAGTCCTTGGCTGTGATCTTGTCTTATCCTTTGAGGGTTTCCAGCTTCATCCACCATTACAGGCCTCAGTAGGGATTACTGATTCACAGAAGATTACTTACTATGAGTCTACCACCCATCTCTAGCCCATCTCCTGATAAGGAGCCTAGTCCTTGGACAGACTGACAAACATGAAAGTCAATTGGTTAATTTAAGTCCTGCTCAAAGCTACTTCATAGTGGTCTCCATCAGCAGAGGCAGATTTCCCGTGAAGCCACAGGCTCACAGCATGAGGTCCCTCCCTGCCAAACCCTCCCAGGACCACGGGATGACACCACATGGTGTATTACATGGTTATGCATCTTGTCTACAAGTCTACAGAAGTACAATGTTAGGACCACTGTTCTTCCACCGTGGCTTCCTTGGCAGACTCTTTCCTTTGTGCTCATGGTTGGGGTATCTGGGAGCAGTTCTAGGATCCAGGTAAAGGGAGCATGAGTCAGGTCTAAAACCATTAGTCTGGGCTTGTTTGTTTGCTTTGTCTCTTTGAGACAGGGTCTCACTATGTAGTGCAGGTTGGACTTGAACTCACTTCATAACTCAGGCTGGTCCCGAACTTGCAGTGATCTTCTTGCCTCCTAAATGCTGGGATTACAGGCATGTGCCATCACATCTGGCCATTAATCTGGGTTTAGTGGGATATTTTATGTGGTTCAAATTCACTTGGGTGCAGTTCGTCGTTGCTAGACCTCCTGATGCAGGAAAGGCTCTTGGGACCACCCTGCCTCCCACATACAGTTCTCCTCAGGCTCAGGGCAGGGAGAAGCGAAGTGTGGAGGTATGTAAGTAATGAGGGGAGAACAGGTTAGGGAGAAGACTGACCTTCTTTGGTGAGTATGCTGCTCAGCTTTCTCCTGGCAGGAACAAATACCTGACAGCCACACCTGAAAAGAGGAGAAATTTATTTTAGCTTGAGTTTCAGAGGGTTCGTTCCATGGTCATCTCGCTCCAAAAAGAGAGCATCACAGTGGAAGGATAAGGTGAAGAAAAGATGCTGTGCTCCTGGAGGCTGGGAGCAGAGCACAAGGAAGAGCCGCAGTGAGAAAACACCTTGCAGAAGCAAGGTGAGCTCCCTCTTCCACCTTCTGACAGCGCAGTCTGCTAGGGATACTGCAGATCAGCCTGCCAAGGAGCACAGCACCTCAGAAGCCAGTCAAGCTGACAAGTAAGACCAAAGCACAGCGAGGAAAGTAGACTGGGCTGGCCCAAGCCCTTTGGGAGAGGAAAGCTCCTTCCAGTCTCTCCCTACCAGAGAAAGCAGCCCTTATCTTGTATGTGTGGAATCCTAGAAGCTTCTTTCCACTCAAGGAGGCAATAAATCCTTGCCTTCCTTTCACAGGAGTGAGGCAACTGCTTTCAGCAAGTTCTTGGTGTTGGGCCGGGGAGACCAACACTCCCTTCCCAAGGCTGGAAGAAACCCATTTCTGAAAAACTAAATGTTTGTAAATGAAATGTTTAACTATCTTTAAATATCTTGAACAACTATCGGGGAGAACCTTCTATAAAGTAGATACTTGATCCCAAATTATTCTGCTCAGCTCTAGGGTTACAAATAATAGCTAGCAGCTAAATGACTTTGGGTATGTGACCCCCCGGGTATGGTGTCAAGGGTCCTTAGCGTGCATTACTCAGCCTTCTGCTGACCCGGTGCGGGAATTGCTATCGTGGTCATTGCAGGTCCATACAGGGGCTGGCTGTGCATATTGGGTTATGTAAGTGGAAGAGGAAGCAGTCTTCAAAAATTACTCCCTTTTGAGTTTTAGGGATTACTTTGGATTTAATTTTATGTTGATTTATAATTATATAAAATGGGAACATAGTTCTAGAATCAAATCTAAAAAAAAAAAACAAACTATCCTTTTCCTCCATGCTATTTTAACTTGCCAGTATAGGTAACTTTTTAAGTGGTTTATTCTAAAATACCTCTCATAGACAAATGGTATCATACTCCATACACTCTTCATCTTGAGAAATTTAAGGAACATAAAACTAAATGACGCCCTTGGACCTAATTTTGTAAATTGAGGGTATAACTGTACCATCCATCCTAAAAGGACTTTAAATTGTTTTCTGACTACTTTAATTACTTTGGGAGATACCAGGACTCCACCTGATTGTTTTGAAAACTGGTAAATTATGAAAAGAGTCAAGAATTTAGCCGTCTCCCCCGGGGCCAGCCGGTCTTATGATCCGGCGGAGCCTCCCGGGGAGGCCGGGCCGCGGAGAGGGCGCGGGCGCCGGGCGGCGGGGACAGCGGGTGCGCGGGCGCGGGGAGCGGGGCCGGCGCCGGGACCCGGGCGACTGCGACCGAGGCGGAGGCGGAGGCGGCGGCTGCGCCCGGGGCCCGCCGCCCCCTGCGCTCCCCTCCGGCGGGGGCGCCGCTGCATGGAGCCGGGGGGGACGGCGGCGGCCCCCCCAAGCGCGCGGGGGCTGAGCGCTGCCGGTGCGGAGACGTGCGGGGACCATGCCCGGAGGCCTTCCGACCGCAGCATGGCTCACGGGCCCGGCGCGCTGATGCTCAAGTGCGTGGTGGTGGGCGACGGGGCGGTGGGCAAGACGTGCCTGCTCATGAGCTACGCCAACGACGCCTTCCCCGAGGAGTATGTGCCCACCGTCTTCGACCACTACGCCGTCAGCGTCACTGTGGGGGGCAAGCAGTACCTCCTGGGACTCTATGACACGGCAGGACAGGAAGACTATGATCGTCTGAGGCCTTTATCCTATCCAATGACTGATGTCTTCCTCATATGCTTCTCCGTGGTCAATCCAGCCTCATTTCAAAACGTGAAAGAGGAATGGGTACCGGAACTGAAGGAATATGCTCCGAATGTACCCTTTTTATTAATAGGAACGCAGATCGATCTCCGAGATGACCCCAAAACGTTAGCAAGACTGAATGATATGAAAGAAAAACCTATTTGTGTGGAACAAGGACAGAAACTAGCAAAAGAGATAGGCGCATGCTGCTACGTGGAATGTTCAGCTTTAACCCAGAAGGGACTGAAGACTGTTTTCGATGAGGCGATCATAGCCATTTTAACTCCAAAGAAACATACAGTTAAAAAAAGAATAGGATCACGATGTATAAACTGTTGTTTGATTACGTGAAAAACATCTTCAGTGGCCAAGAAAACTGTCAGTTTCTCTCAGAAAGCATATGAAATGCTACAGCGGTACCCAGACCTCTTACAATGAAGCAGTTTAAAACTTGAAAGAAAGCAAAAACACCTGTCCTCAGAATTCTACAAAGTTCATTAAGAACGTTCCTTAAAGGCCTACTAAGCAGCAAACAGCATCTGAAGCCACAGTCCATTATAAATACTTTATTTCAACTAGAAGGTACAATCTCTCAGGGTTTTCATAGTTTAAAAAGCTACAATCACATGTTGAAGCTACATTAAAAAAAACCAACAGTGCTGTAAATGGAACTGCTTGGCTTTGACCATAAACATTTCTGCACAGCCCTATGGAATCTGCACAAAGAATTATCTTCTCCCTTTGCTCCAGTTAGCTGTCCTTGTATGTGAGTTGCTTCCTATTCCAGTATATCCAGAGTGGTGAAATAACAAGGCCAGCCAC
>PVLD010019702.1:0-35718 GCA_004027595.1 Dinomys branickii
GACTTCTTCCTTTCCTATCCTTATTCCTTTTATTTCTCTCTCTTGTCTGATTGCTCTGGCTAGTGCTTCCAGAACTATGTTGAATAGGAGTGGTGACAATGGACATCCTTGTCTTGTTCCTGACTTTAAAGTGAAAGTTTTCAGTTTATGTCCATTTAGTATGATGTTGGCTGTTGGTTTGTTATAGATGGCTTTGATCGGATTGAGATAGAGGCCATCTATTCCTATTTTTTCTAAGGTTTTTAACATAAATATATGTTGGACTTTATTGAAAGCCTTTTCTGCATCTATTGAGATGATCATGTGGTTTTTGTCTTTGACTGTATTAATATAGTGTATTATATTAATTGATTTGCGAATATTGAACCATCCCCACATTCCTGGAATGAAACCTACCTGGTTGTGGTGTATAATTTTCCTTATGATTCGCTGTAATCTATTAGCCAATATTTTGTTGAGTATCTTTGCATCGATGTTCATTAGAGAGATTGGCCTGTAGCTCTCTTTCTTGGTTGGGTCTCTCTCTAGTTTTGGTATCAGTATAATACTTGCCTCCAGAAATGTGTTGGGGAGAGTTGCTTCCTTTTCGATTTCATTGAAGAGTTTGAGGAGTGTTGGCATTAGATCTTCTCTGAATGTTTTATAGAATTCTGCTGTGAATCCATCAGGGCCTTGGCTTTTTTTTGTTGGTAAGTTTTTAATGACGTTTTCAATCTCATTAATTGATATTGGGTTGTTGAGGATATTTACGTCTTCCTGATTCAATTTTGGCAATTGGTACCTTTCTAGGAATCTGTCCATTTCTTCTGTATTTTCTATCCTATGGGAATACAGATTTTCAAAGTAGGTATTAATGATCTTTTGTATTTCTTTTGGATCTGTAGTGACTTCATCCTTTTCATTCCTTATTGCAATAATTTGAGATCTTTCCCTTCTTTTTTTGATAAGCTTGGCTAGGGGTTTATCAATTTTATTCATTGTTTCGAAGAACCAACTCTTTGATTCACTAATTTTTTGTAGAGTTTTCTTCATCTCAATTGCATTAATTTCTGCCCTGAGTTTTATAATCTCCTCCCTTCTTTGGGCTCTTGGTTTGGCTTGTTGCTCTTTTTCTAAGAGTTTGAGTTGTACCATTAGGTTATTTATTTGCTCTCTTTCTATTTGCTTTGTATATGAGTTCATTGCTCTAAATTTCCCTCTAAGGACTGCTTTCATTGCATCCCACAGATTCCGGTAGGTTGTACTTGCATTTTCATTTATTTGTAGGTAATTTTTAATTTCTTCTTTAACTTCTTGTGTGACCCATTGGTTATTCAGGAGGTTGTTATCTAATTTCCAAGTGTTTATGTGGTTTTTGGCATTCTCTTTGTCGTTAATTTCCAATTTTATTGCACTGTAGTCCGATAATATGCATGGGATAATTTGAATTCTTTTGCATTTAGGTAGATATGCTCTATGGGCTAGAATGTGGTCTATTTTGGAGAAAGACCCATGTGAAGCTGAGAAAAATGTGTATTCTGATGTTGTGGGGTGAAACACTCTGTATACATCTACTAAGTCCATTTGTTCACACTTTTGGTTCAGGTCTGTTATTTCTTTGCTGAGTTTCTGTCCAGTTGACCTGTCTCTTTGCGTCAGAGGGGTGTTTAGGTGCCCTATTACAATAGTGTTATTAGTTATTTGATTTTTTAGGTCAGTTAAGATTTGACTTGTAAAGTTAGGTGCTCCATTGTTTGGTGCATAAATGTTTAGGATTGTTACCTCTTCCTCTTGCAGCTTTCCCCTAACTAGTATGTAATGCCCTTCTTTATCTCTTTTGATTGTTTTTGGTTTGAAGTTTACATTGTTTGCAAGCATAATAGCTACCCCTGCTTTTTCCTGGGGTCCTGTTCCATGGAGAATTGTTTTCCAACCTTTAACTTTCAATCTGTGGATTTCCTTTTGAGTAAAATGTGTTTCCTGTATACAGCGTATCGTTGGATTTTGTTCCTTAATCCACTCTTCCAATCTTTTCCTTTTGACTTTTGAATTGAGGCCATTTACATTAATGGTTATCATGGTTATATGTTGGCTTATTCTAGTCATGTTATTTACTTGTTGTTTTTCTTCGTTTGTTGGCTGTTTACTTGCTTGTTTTGTTTAGGGAGTTATTTCTAATGTTGTTCTTGGAATTGTGGTCTCTTTTTTCTCTTTCTAGAATATCTTTTAGTGCTGTTTGCAATGCTGATTTGGCACTCATGAAGTTCTTCAGTTGTTCTTTGTCGTGGAAATATTTTATTTCTCCATTGAATTTCAGGGATAGTTTTGCAGGATACATTAGTCTGGGTTGGAAGTTGTTTTGTGTCAGAATCTGTAATACCTCGCTCCAAGCTCTTCTTGATTTCATGGTTTCCGTTGAGAAATCTGCTGTGATTCTGATGGGCTTTCCTTTATAGGTGATCTGTTTCATTTCTCTAGTAGCTTTTAATATTGTGTTCTTTTGCTGCATATCTGGGATCTTGACTATTATATGTCTGTGTGTGTTTTTCTTTGGGGTTTGGATCATTGGGGTTCTATATGCCTCGATTAACTGAACTTCAGTATCTTTTACCTTGTTTGGGAAATTTCCTCCTATTATTTCAGCAAATATTCTTTTTATATCGTTTGTGTGGTCTGCTGCTGTTTCACTCACTTGTATAACTCGAATATTGTTACGTTTTGCCTCATCTTGGAGCTGTTGGATTGACTTTTCTTGTGTCTTTGATGATATTATGAGATTCTTCCTTTCACGCTCAAAAGCAGCCATGCTGTCTTCAAGTTCTGAAATTCTATCTTCGGTTTCATTTAAGTGGTTTTGCAAGCTTTCAGTGTAAGTTTTCAAATCCTGGCATTCTCTTTGGACCTGTTTCATTCTTGGTAATTCATTCCTAAATTGCTCTTGTAATGTTTCCATTTGTTTCCTATTTTCTTCTAGTCTTTTATCTATTTCTTCTCTGTGTGTACGGAACATTTCTTCCATTATTGTTTTCAGTTCGTTTTTTGTCTGAGAGATCATTGCAGGTATGTGACTTATTTCTGCTTTAAGCTCTTTTATGGCCTGTTGGAATTGTTTCATTTCGGATGCAATCGTTTCATAACTTGCAGGTATGTGGCTTCCTGGTTCCCCTGTATCCTCGCATTCAGAACTTGTTCTGGGTGGGGTTGAGTTTTGAGACTGTGTTTTGTTTCTCTGTTTTCCCATTTTTGGGTGTCAGATTCAAAATGTTGAGGTATAAATTCCCCAGGCAGTTCAGCAGGCAAAGGTCCGCTGCAGAGGCTGCTCCAGTGATTCCTTCTCCTTGGGAGAATGTCCCTTAAGCTGTCTGCTGAGATTTCCTCTTCTACTCCCTACCCCAAGACCTGGCTGGGGCGTATAAACAGCTCGCCGCCCCAGGGACCTTGCAGGCAGGGGGCCGCTCAGGTGTTCCTCCCTGGGTGGAGCTCCTCCCCCACTCAAAAATCCCATTGGGGCACCCAGCCAGCTCTTCCGTACCGGGGACTGGGCAGTCAGTAAACTGCTCGGGTTTCCCTCGCTGGGCGGAGCTTCTTCCCGACTCAAAAAAACCAGTCAGGGCGCCCAATCAACTCACCCTGGGATCGTGCAGGCAGGAATGCTGCTCAGATGTATCTCCCTGGGTCGAGCTTCTTCCCGACTCAGAAATCCTGCTGCGGTGTTCACTCGGCTCACCTGTTCCGAGATCCATGCTGGCAGGAGATCCTGGCACTCCCTGGCGCTTCTCCACCTCCTGGCTTTTCCGCAGGAGCCACCGACCGCAGCTGCCGCAGTTCGCACGGCTCCAGCTGCGGGGGCGGGGCTCTGAGTGGGATCCCGGCCCGCTGCCCAGATTGGCGCAGTCTGCCCGAAGAAAGTGTTCTCCGAATTTGCTCTGCTCCACTGCCACCAAAAATTCCTGGCTTCAGCCACCTCTGAGCTGTTCGGGTTCAGGAGCTGGGAGGGTCCGTCCCGCCGCAATTGTACTCGGTTGTACGCAGATTCAGCCGAGCTGCGGGCCAAGCGCAGCGCTGATCGCCTTGGGCGCCCAGCTCTCAGGGCCCGCCCACTTCTCCAACAAGCCAATTTTAAAATTAAAATGGAAGAGAAAAATATGGATGAAGCACCAGAAAAATTTAGGAAAAAGAAAAACCTGAGTGCTGGGGATGTAGACGAGTGGTTGAGCATTTGTTCAGTATGTGCAAAGCTCTGGGTTTGATCCTCAGCACCTGATCATAGGAAGGGAGGCAGGGAGGTACAAAGAATAGCCTTGGTCTACTAAGCGGTGGATTATATTATAAAGCTATCATCCTCAGAGCATTGCTAGAGGTACAAGAATAAAGAAATGGAGTCCAGAAGCAGATTCATACATACGGAAGATGGAACCATTTAGACTAGGTGGAAAGAATGAAGTAACTCATCAGCAAATAGTCCTGGTACAACTGGCTGTGTTATTTTACAAGAAAAATTTATATATAATGTTTTTACCCAACTGATATAAATTAATTGTTATGGTTGATACATTGTGTCAACTTAGGAAGTCTAGAGGTTTGGCTGAGTAATTCAGCAGGAAGCCAGGCTACTTATTTTGTACACATCCTGAGTCTGTGGGAGAGGAGGGTATGGAGATTGTGTGAGGGCTACACGCCCCCTGGGAGGGTGTAATCTGTTTACAATGTAAGGCATAGAAAGAGGCTACTTGCCTGCCATTCCTCCCTTTTTGCTGGTTGTTTTGCTGTGCTCTGCTGCCATGAACAGTTTGCCCTCTGCCACGGGCCACTCTGCCTCTGAGCCAGCCAAGTATGGACTAAAACCTCCACAAACTGTAAGCTAAATAAGCCTTTCTTTTCTTCATTTTGGGCATTGGGTATTTTGTCTCAGCAATGAGAGAAAAGTAGCCAAGACATTAATAAACTCTAGATGAACCAAAAATCTACTTATAAAAATATAATACAATCACAACTGAATGAAATGAACACATTCTGCTAAAGGAAAAAATTTAAATACAAAAAAACCACATGACTCTACTTCTCTAATTTTTCCAAAATTGGCAAAAAAATAAAAACCAAACTAAGTTAGTGATTGCCTAGCATGGTTGTAAGAGGAGGAAATGTTGTGGAAAATGGCAAGTTTCTGTAAACAGGTATTGGGTTTTTCTTTTGAGATTGATGAGAAGTTTTAAAATTCATTATGGTGATGGGTACACATCTCTAAAACCATGAAACGGTACACTTTAAATGTGTAAGTGTTATTTTATATAACTTATGCTCAATAAATCTATTAAAATATATAAAGCTTTAAAGTTCAAGAAAAATGCAGGAAAAAATTTATTACCTTGGACTAGAAAATACACATAAAATACACATAAAAATTCAATAAACTTTTCTACATGAAACTTTGAAAATTTATAAGAAGAAAAATCTCATACACAAGAGTTAAAAATCTGCCAATAAAGTAGAGAAATGTTTGTAACATATATAAAAGGAAAATAATTGATATATGGACACATGCACTTATGCACATATAAAACTACAAGTCAACAGGAAACAACCTAACAGAATTGGTAATAGCCATGGATACTTTGTCTCTAAAAGATCATTGAAAAAATAAATAAAGTATAAGCAATAAATGCCATTCAGTCTCTTCAGCAATTTAGAATACAATTTAAAATAAAATTTTCTTTCCTCAGCAAATATGTAAAATTATTTTAGATTGATGCTATTCCATCGACAGGTGTATGGGTAAGTACATATTGTCACAGATTGTTGTAGGAGTAACAGTTGACAAAACTTGAAGAATCATTATGCAATGTCTAGTAAAGCTACTATATTGGTCAGCTTTTCATCATGAGACAAAGGCCTGCTTATTACAGCTTGAAGAAGGAGAGGTTTATTTTGGCTCATCGTCTTACAGGTTTCTGTCTGTGGTTGGCTGGCTTCATGCCAGAAACATCATGGCAGAAGGGGTAGGTATAGAATAGCTGCTCTACTTAGCAGCAACCAGGGAGCAAAGAGCCAGTGAGAAAGGGCCCAGGGGACAGATACAATCCCCAAGATCATCTCTTCATGACCTACTTCCTCTACACAGGACCCACCTCCTATTTATTCATTCAGCTATGAACTCATTGATGGGACTAGGGTCTTCACAATCCAATCACCTCCCTGAAGTCTCTTAATTAAGTCAAGTGGACATCACCAAGATTAACCAGCACATCTATCCATGTATAACATTTGAGCCAGGAATTCCATTCTAACTCTCTGTTCTAGAGAAATGTTCATACATGAACATAAGATGCGAATGTACAGATGCAAACTAGGTCAGTAGTTTTAAAAGTGAACATTGGGAAGTATTTTAAGTACTTTTAATTTGTAAAATGGTTGAATCATAATATGTTTATTTATATTAGCTGCAAAAGAAAGGGCAAGTCTATATTTACTGACATGGACTAAAAAGAGTAGTATATGTTTGCTTTTGGGGGACGTTGGTATTGCCAAGAGATTTTGCTACATCCTTAGGGATTTCATATCAAAAATTATATATGAAATATATAGGATGCAGTATATAAAACTATGTATATAGCCCCCGTCAAAGCTGAGCTGCACCTCAAACAGCCACAGGAAATCTGGTGAGCTGCTGCCGCCCCCACACATGAGCTAGGGACCAGGCAGAGAGCCGGACAGCTCTAGGGGCCTGGGGTCCACTCCCTGCCCCTTGCTTCCTCCCCACTTTCTCTGTCGGAGCTGAGCTGCACCTCAGGCTCCTTCAGGAACTTCAGTGAGCTACTCCTGCCCCCACACACATGAGCTTGGGAGCAGGCAGAGACCTGGACAGCTTTAGGGGCCTGGGGTCCACTCCCCACCCCTTCTGTCCTCCCCCCATCCCCCATTGGAGCTGAGCTGAACCTCAGACAGCTTCAGGATCTCCAGTGAGCCAACCCCACCTCTGCCCCACCACCTTGGGAGTCAAGGGGAGCCCGAGACCACCTGAAGGGCCTTGGGTGCTCCTCCCTGCCTCCACCTCGCACCCTCAGGGGAGCTAAGCTGAAACTCAGACAACTTCAGCGGCCTCAGTGACTGCACACATACTCCCCTATTGGTGTGAGAACTGGACAGGGCAGTGGCAGAGTATGGAGTCACAATGACCACCACCCACCCGCTACTATACCCCAGTGGAAACAGAGCTGAAACCTGGACAGCTTTGGGAAACCCTGAGTGAGAGCCAAGCTGAGCCACAGACAGCTGTGGGAGCATTGAGAATCGCACCTACCTGCACACACACACCACTGAGGGAGTCACACCGAGCACAAGGGACCTTGGGGTCCCTCACGCCATTACTATGACATCATCCAGGGAGTAAGGTTGGGCTCCAGAAAACCCCTGCATCTTTGAAAATAACAAAATGAAGGAGCAAAATGCAAGCTCAGACCTCTGCCCCAACAGAACAAGTCCAAGAGATATTGACACAGATAAGCCTGGAAGTTGTACACCTGAAATTTCTGAAACGATAGCAGCTGAAGTAAAGAAGCAACTCCATCAGGCCATAGAGGACATCAGATGAAAAATAATGTCTGAGGTAAAAAAAGAAATGACAACAATAATGAAAGAATTGCTTAGCATGTCTAAAGAAGACATGGAAAAAAAATAGAGAAGCATAGTACATTAACAGAAACCTTGAATGAACAGTATAGGAAACAATAGGAATGCATAAAAAGATTCAAACAGATATCCAGGAAAATAAAACTTCCATCAAAAGCTGGCAAAGCTGCTTGAACAAAGTTGAAGGTAGACTTTCAGACCTTGAAGACAGCATTGCTGTGAATGACTGTGAAAGGATCTTTTAAAAATAACAAGAAACCAAGAAATAACAATTCAACAGCTAAAAGACAAAGCAAAGAAAAACAATATAAGATTAATAGGTATCAATGAAACAGCAGGTGTCAGCACAAATGATATAAAAAGACTATTTGCAGAAGTATTAGCAGAAAATTTCCCAAGCATGGAAAAAGAATTGGACATCCAGGTAAGTGAAGCATATAGAACTTCAATTAGCCATAACCAAATAAATCTATACTTAGACATATAGTAATCAAGATCCCAGAAATTCAACTAAAGAACAGAATACTAAAAGCTGTTAGAGAAAAGAAACAGATCACCTATAAAGGGAACCCCTTCAGAGTCATGGTAAATTTCTCAACACAAACCATCAAGTCAAGAAGAGCTTGAAGTGAAATATTTCAGATCCTGCAAGAAAACAACTTCCAACCCACACTGATACACCCTGCAAAACTATTTTTCAAAATTAATGGAGAAATAAAATATTTTCATGATATAGATCAACTGAAGAACTTCATGAGTGCCAAAACAACCCTACAAAGAGTTCTAAAAGATATTTTAGAAAGAGACAAAAAAGACCACAACTTTAAGAACAACAACAGAAAGGAAACACCAAGCAGAACAAGCAATTAAGCAGAGGGCAACAAGAGGAACCAACAGCAGGAAAACAACACAACAAAGATAAACCAATACATATCACTTATAACCATCAATGTAAATAGACTCAATTTACCAACCAAAAGAAGTAGACTGCCAGATTGGATCTAGAAGCAAAATCCAGCAATATGCTGATAGAAGAAACACATTGAACACAAAAGGAAAGTCACAGACTGAAAATTAAAGGATGGAAAATAATACTCCATGAGACAGGTACCCAGAAAAAAAGTGTGTGTAGCTATTCTCTTTGTAGACAATGGGAACTTCAAACCAAGGACAATTAAAAGAGATAAAGAAGGTCACTACATACTTGTGAGTGGAAAACTTCAAGAGGAAGAGATAATAATCATAGACATCTATGCACCAAACACAGGAGCACCCAAGTTTTTAAGACAAATTTTAACAGACATGAAAAATGAAATAAGCAGCAACACAATCATAACAGGGGATTTAATACTCCATTGTCACAAAGAGATAGATCAACTAGATAAAAAAATTAGCAAAGAAATAACAGAACTAAACCAAACATGTGAACAAATGGATTTAGTAGACCTGTACATAGTGTTCTACCCAACAGCATCAGAATACACTTTCTTGTCAGCTGCACATGGGACCTTCTCTAAAATAGACCATATACTAGCACACAGAACATGCTTAAGGAAATGCAAAGGAGTTGAAATGATCTTATGCATACTGTCAGACCATAGTGCAATGAAATTGGAAATTAATGACAAAGGAAATTGCAAGAAGTCCATAAACACATGGAAATTAAACAGCACCCTCCTGAACAATCAGTGGATCACAGGTGAAATCAAAGAAGAAATTAAATCCTACGTACAATCAAATGAAAATATAGACAAAACTTACAGGAACCTTGGGATGCAATGAAATCAATGCTCAGAGGGAAATTTATAGCAGTGAATTTCTACCTCAGAAAAACAGAATGAGCACAAATCAACAATCTTATGCTTCACCTCAAGCTTCTAGAAAAAGAGGAACAAATCAAACCCAAAGCCTAGAAAAGGCAGGAAATTATAACATTCAGAGCAGAAATTAATGCAATGGAGACTAAAAAAAACAATACAAGGAATTAATAAATCAAAGAGGTGGTTATTTGAAAAAATAAATAAAATTGATAAACCCCTAGCCAGCCTTATTTAAAAATGGAAAGAAAAAACTGAAATATATGCAATAAGAAATGAAAGAGATAAAATCACTACAGATCCTACAGAAATTCAAAAGATCACCAGTACCTACTTCAAAAATCTTTACTCTCATAGGATGGAAAACACAGAAGAGGTGGACAGATTTCTAGATACATATGAATTACCAAACCTGGATAAAGATATAAAAATCCTGAATAACCCTATATCAGCAAGCAAAATTGAAAATGCAATAAAAAACTTGCAAATGAAGAAAAGCCCAGGTCCTGATGGATTTACAGCTGAGTTCTATAAGAAATTTAGAGAAGATTTAATGCTAATACTTCTCAAACTCTTTAAGGAAATTGAAAAGGAAGGAATTCTCCCCAACTCATTCCTGGAGGCAAGTATTATCCTGATACAAAAACCAGAGAAAGACCCAACCAAAGAAGGGAACTGTAGGTCAATCCCCCTAATGAACATAGATGCAAAAATTTTCAATAAAATACTTGCAAACAAAATGCAAGAAATCGTCAAGAATATTATACACCATGACCAAGTGGGATTCATCCCAGGAATGCAGAATTGGTTCAATATACACAAATTATTTAATGTAACACACCATACCAATAGAGCCAAAGACAAAAATCACATGATCATCTCAATTGATCGAGAAAAAGCGTTTGGTAAAGTCCAACACTTATTCATGATGCAAACCCTACAGAAAATTGGCATAGATAGACTTTACCTCAATCTGATAAAAGCCATCTATAACAAACCAACAGCTAACATCATTCTAAATGGTCAAAAACTGAAAGCTTTCCCTTTAAAGTCAGGAACAAGACAAAGATGTTCACTGTCACCACTGCTATTCAATATAGTTCTGGAAATATTAGCCAGAGCAATTAGATAAGAGAGAGAAATAAGAGGAATAAGGATAGGAAAAGAAGAAGGGAAATTATCATTATTTGCAGATGACATGTTACTCTACATAGAAAACCCCAAAAACTCCACCCCAAGGCTTACAGATTTAATAACCAAATTCAGTAGTGTAGCTGGATACAAAGTCAACACTGAAAAATAAATCACATTCCTGTACACAACCGACAAGCAGACTGAGAGAGAAATCAGTGAAACCACATCTTTAATAATAGCATCTAAAAAAATGAAATACTTAGAAATCACTCTAACAAAAGAAGTAAAAGATCTCTACAGTAAAAATTATAGTACTATGAAAAAAGAGATGAAGAGGATTTCAGAAAATGGAAAGATATTGCATGCTCATGGATAGGAAAAACCAACATTATGCAAATAGCCATAATCCCAAAATTGTACACATTCAATGAAATCCCCATTAAAATTCTACTATCATACCTCACAGATGTAGAGAGAACATTCCTAAAATTCACCTGGAACCAGAAGAGGCCTAGAATAGCAAAAGCAATCCTGGGAAACAAAGGAAAGGTAGGAAGCATCACAATCCCTGACTTTAAATTATATTACAAAGCTACTGTGATAAAATCAGCATGGTACTGGCAAAAAGACAGACCTAAAGATCAACGGAACAGGTTAGAAGATGCAGACACAGATACAAATGCACTCAGCCACCTTATTTTTGACAAAGGGGTACAGCATATTCACTGGAAGAAAGGCTGTTTAACAAATGGAGCTGGAAAAACTGGCTTTCCACGTGCTGAAGACTAAAACTAGACCCATGTCTATCACCATGCACTAAAGTCAAAACGGATCAAAGATCTAAATATCAAATCAGAAACACTAAGTCTATTGGAAGAGAAAGTAGGTAAAACTCAAAGATATAGGGGTAGGCAGAGAATTCATGAACAAAACCAAACTGCACAGGAAATACTTCAAAGAATCAACAACTGGGGTCTCATCTTACTGAAAAATTTCTGCACATCAAAAGAAATCACCAACAGAGTAAGAAGAAAACCCATACACTGGGAAAAAAATGTGTCCAACTGCCCCTCAGATAAAGGACTCCTATTTAGAACATATAAAGAATTTTTAAAAGTCAGGCCCCAAAAATTCAAAGACCCAATCCAGAAATGGGCATCTGAGATGAACACATACTTCTCAGATGAAGAAATACTAATGGTGAATAAATATATGAAAAAATGTTCAACATCATTAGTCACTCGAGAAATGCAAATTAAAACAACACTGAGATTTCTTGTCACCCCACAAAGAATGGCTATCATTAAGAAATCAACCAATGACAAATGCTGGAGAGGCTGTGGGCAAAAGGAACACTTCTCCACTACTGGTGGGAGTGTCGATTGATGAAACCACTTTGGAAATCAGTCTGGAGATTTCTCACAAAACTAGGATTGGAAGTCCCACTTAACCCAGCTATTCCCCTTCTGGGTATCTTCCCAGGAGAATTAAAAGCATCATACCACAGTGATGTATGTGCACCTATGTTTATAGCAGTGCAATTTGTCATAGCTAAATCTTGGAAACAACCCAAAGGTCCATCAACTGAGAAATGGATAAAAAAAGATGTGGTATTTCTATACAATGGAGTATTATTCATCTATAAAAAGTGATAAACTCAAGGCTTTTCTAGGTAAATGGATGCAACTAGAGACCATAATCATAAGCGAAATAAATCGGACCCACATGTGTAAATATCATACTGTCTCCCTGCTGTAAGAACGTGAAAGAGTAAATAAAACCCAAAATATACAATAGATAATAAGAAAGAGAGAAACTGCTCAAAGGAAAGAACAACTGGGATGAGGGAAATAAGAAAAAGTACTAAGGTAAATTATGTAAGTACAAATATATTTATATATATATATATATTTATATACATGTATGCATATGGATTGGTGGCATAACTGTACTGTTAATGTCTGATGATTTGTTGAGAGTCTTGCTAAGGGGAACAATCAATGATTAAAAGGTTTTTTTTACACTATTTTGACCAAATTTGCATGCTTCTATCTGGTAATCTGAGCAATTTATGTGACAACAACAATTTGCTGTGTAACAACCACTGGTGAAGTCCTACAATCCTGCCTAGTGACACTATGTATTGTTGCTGATGTTTTCTTATTCTCTTTAATGATTTGATCAGTCTTCTATGCTTATATCTGGTAATCTGAGCAACTTCATTGAAGGTAACAATATGTAATATAACAAGCACTATGAATCCATTTCATTTGGTTTGAAACCCTGTATCATTTTTAATGTCCTTGCTTTGTGTCATTTGTATTTTGTTATTGTTCCTTTTTTGGTACTATTTTCTCTAAAATTAACACAAACTATTTATAAACTTATGTACATAAATTGTGTGTAATGTATAATTAAAAGAACATAAGAATGTGAGCAACATTTTGAGAAAATCAATTAAACAATGCCTTCATTTGTGTCAAATACAAATGAACAACTCTTCTAAGAAAGCACCAACTTAGTTCAAATAAATTAAGATCCTGGGATTTCACTTCTTTACCTTGTAGAGAAAAAATGCACACTAGCAAAAATAAAAACAAATTTATGTAGAAGGATATCCATTCCAGAAAATTTTAATTCTAAAAAAAGGCCACAAATTAAAAACATGCAAAGAGATGATTACAAAAATTATGATGGACACATTAAACAAAATTGTTGATAGGCATGTAGAAAGACAATGTATGTTTTTATTTTTGAATTGGAAAGTGTCTTATGACATAGTTAAATGGGTAAAGCAGCTAACAGAATAGCATATAGAGTATGATCCAATTCACATTAAAAATTGCTTCTGGATGTTTAAGAATTTACATATGTAGACAAGTACCTCCAAGAGATTTTTGATAAAATGTTGATGTGGTCAAAATAGTAAAATCACTTCTTTAAATAGCTATTAAAGCCATCTGTTGTAATATTGTTAAGCAATATATAATCATAACTTAATTTGATCTTCATTATCTTAAATCAAATGCTATTATTCTCTCCAGTATTTTTTTAAGAAGTTGAAGACAAAATATCTACTCAAAGGCTAAAGCCAGTAAATTTATGGGGTTGAAATCTGTTTTTCTCATCCTATAGTCTGTGCTGTTAGCTACTGGCCACTCTGCTTCTGGACTGCACACATTTTCTAGTATTTGTATAAGTACTTTTTATTGATGGATGCTTATTGTGTTGATTCAAAGCCTAATAGTAGCTGAGTACTCAGGAGTTAGAGCTATATGCAAAGGATGGTCATGAACACTTTTGACTTCATAAAGCATGAGGTCTCCTAAGAGGGATGTAATACTGTAGACTGCTAACATGTACTAACAAAAATATAAATAATTTTTTGAAAAGGGGCAATGAAGATCAATGCTTGTCTTTTCCCTTTCTGGAAGCTTGATCCCATCAAGGATACTTTAAAGATAAAAACTGCCTGTGGAGCGTGTAATTCTCTGCATAAGAAAGCAGTACAGTGGTTCTTACACACATCTCTCTCTCTCTCTCTCTCTCTCTCTCTCTCTCTCTCTCTCTCACACACACACACACACACACACACACACACACACACACACTGATACGTACAAGTATATACAAACACACACACAAAAAGCCATATTTTATGGTCTTTGGTGATCTTCCTAACCTTAAAAAAATCCATGAGGTTCACATAATTGCCATTCTGTTTTTTCCATTTTCCTCTGTGTGTACCACGAAAGCACCTAATATGCAACATTATAGGACTATTCTCATGGATTTTTCACAGCATGGCCTCATCTCCCAGACTTCTCCATGAATAGACAGGTTTCATATTACTTTGATGCACAGAGAATGTACCACAGTAAAATCACAGTCCTCCCATGGAGCTCATCTGATAGAACGTGTGGTTGAAAAGAGAGAATACACATGGTGGTCGTATTAGCATCATTCTCTGAAAACAACACTGGAAATCAAATGCAATTATTATTTCATATTACCGGTTTTCTTTTCTACAACAGTATTTTTTAGGAATAATAAAAATAACCACATGGGGAAATACTGTGGAGTGGGTAACGGTTGAGATGACGTACGCCTGATAGTCTGCATCTTAGAGCACGGTGAACACCTGCATCCTCCTGCAGAGCGTGCCTGTCTCAGGTTCTCAAACTCTCCTTGACAAGCTCCAGGTGCTGAAGTTGCCCTAAAGCACTGATGCAGAGCCTCCAGCCTAATCATTTATGTTAATGCTCATGACCCCTATGCAAATTAGTGCTATCCTCCTCATAGAAATGAGGAAAGGAAGGCCCAGAAAGGCAAGACAGCCCAAGTTCTACTCTCAGAAACTGTTTCATCTAACTTATGGGGAGAAAAGGCACCTGCCTCAGTTTGTTTATACCCTGTGACACCTGCAGTTCATGTGCCAATAGATGTGCCACTAGCAGAACGCGGCAGTTGGAGGGTAATCATTGATTGGCTTTGCCTTGCAGGTAGAGAATTGTCCCTGTTGGCTTGGAGGGAAAGCAGATGGTGGGCAGAATGGATGGTGATGGGCTGAGTGGGGTCTGTCATTTCCTGAAACATTGCTGCTAGGGAAAGAAAAGCAGCTGATGAAAATCATGTCTTTCAAAGCAAGACGACAGGGAACTACTTCTTTTGTTTTAAAGACATGGCTGTCTGTTTTATTTGCAATGAAAAAAAATCTCCTTTTCAAAAAATATAATACTAACGGGCACCATCCATATAATGAACCACAATTTATAGTGAAGTAGCTTACAAGGTCAAACAAAGACAAAAAAGAAAAAAAAGACTCACAAATGCCTTACTCAACACAAAAGTTACTCAATGACATAATAAATACTGCACTGCATGTTACTGTGTAGACCCTAAAATTTAAGCAATAAGAAAAAAACAAGGTGTTAAGGCTAGTAAAATGATGAGGGAAAAGAGAATGACGTCAAGATATTGACACTGCACACTCCTGAAACAAGTGACCCAATTTTGATGACCTTATGCTAAAGCTAGAAGTCACCAAGAACAATCATATTCAGAAACTAAACACTGTTCTAGTTCTCTCATCTTGATCAGGAACAGACAACCAAGGGCGACTATATGAGAAAACTCTGTCCAAAAGATAGAGATCTGAATACACAGCAAAAAAAGCAATTTGGTAAAAACTGGAATGATGGAAGAAGAATAAAGATTAAAATTGCCACTACCAGTAGTACCCTCAGAGACACAAGAAAAGATAGTCCACTCATGAAGCCAGAACAGAATCCCCCAAAAAGAGCATTCAGAGAACAAAGTGTTAACCAAGTATGGCGGCGAATGCCTGTAACCCCAGCATGATGGGAGAGGCAGAAGCTGGAAAGTCATTACATGTGCAGGATGAAGCCAGCCTGAGAACACAGGAGTTCCTCAAAGCATGTTGCTGCAGCTTGTTAACTGATTGCTGAGTAGAGAGGCTGAACTTAATAACCTAGGGTATAAATAAACACTCTGCTGTTCTCAGACAGCTCCTCTCCTCACTCAGGAGAAAAAGGAACTCCACCTGACTCAGCTCTTTGTCTCTTACCTTTACCTCATCCTTTTTTTTTATGGTGGTACTGGGAATCAAACTCAGGACCCTGTGCTTGCCAGGCAGGTGCTTACTCCACCGAGCTATATCCCCAGACCCTTTTTCCTCCTTCTTGCTGCTGTTCTTTCCCAGGGTATAGCAAGAGCCCAGCAGATCTCTACATTTGGTGCCCAACATCAGGCTCGCAGTGAGGACAGTGAGAACGCTTCCCAGAGTGCACACAATAAGCAGGGCAAAGTGCATCAGTGCAGCCAGTATTCAGGGGCGTGCTTTGGCACTGGTGCATCACGTGTTAAGCATGGGGCATATGGTCCTCTGGGACCAGACAGTATCTAGGCTTTAAAGAAGCCACAGAGAGTAAGGTATATTGGATTGCTAGTACTTAAAAATGGGGTGTATAGAGTCTTAAGTCTCCCAGGGTTATATGTTTATAGAAGTGTTTGTTGCCTGTTTGATTCCTATATTTATTTTTATTCTCTGGAGGTTGGTTGGGAGGTTTAAAACCATGAGGTACTTGGCTCCGAATGTTATTTTAACATCAAGTCTGGAGCCTGAGCAGGTCAAGGAGGGTAGAGCAGTGTCGGTGCCCATAGAGCCTGAGCCCTCCAGCCTTGCCCAACTTAACAGGGAAGGGGCGGTGGGCGACGAAAGAGACCTTTGTCCACCAGAGAGGTGTTTCTTCGCAAATTTTATCTTCCAACATGTCTATCTTATCGTTAAAATTCAAGATCCCAATGATCCAAGACGAAAAATACATCTTCAGATTTGTGAACATATTAGCTCCTGATATGTACAAGGGGCTGCCTTTGCAGCAGCTATCGCTCAGGCTATTTATCCACACTGTCTGGAGAAAAAGGAAAAAACGAGGATATTTGTTTTTGTTGTGGGGACAAGGGATATTTTGTCCAAAACTGCTGTGTTGTACATCAAAGGCAGCTATTATTTGTCTCTTCAACTAAACCTTGCAGTCTTTGCACAAAGTGTCAACAAGGGTATTGGGAAAATCACTGTCAATCTGAAACTGATGTGAAACATTGACTCATTCCAGAAAACTCCTAACAGGGCTTACCTCGGCCCCATCAAACAATAGGGGCATGGACTGGGTGCTGGGAAGGCCCTGCGTTCAGGTCCTATGCGGATGCAGCTGGGATTTCCCTGCTGCCTGCCTGCATGTCCGCAGGCTCAGACCAGTTGCAACTGTCCACATGCAACACCAACTACAGGGCTGTGTGCCTGGGGCTAAATAGGCAGGTCCTAACTGCAGTGCTCCCTGGATCTCATTGCAGCTTATGTCATGCATGCTTCTGGCACCAGAAATTTATTCAGCACAAGCAAATATTGTTTGGGCTCAAAATCCAAGCAAAAACAAAATATCCAGCAGCCAGAACCCAAAGTACAGCAAGCATACCCAATGCCTGGGGCTGATTGGCCAAGGCAATGGCTGTGTGCCTATTCCTGTTTCCTTCCACCTGGAAAACTATCCCAGAAAAGTGTTTTGGACACCTCTGCCCACCCCCACTGCTTGACTAGTAGGTAGCCCTGGCTACAGAGACGGCAGTCTTCCCACCTTGCTGCCTGGGGGTCAGGGAGGCACAGGCAGTGGAGCCTATTCCTGAGAGTAAAGCAGGTGCCCATTCCCCGGAGAACAGCAGGTTTTCTCAGCTCCAAGGCAATAAAATGAAGGTTGCACCCAGAGGTTGCAAAGAGATCACCATGTTTTGCCCATTGTCATTGATTTGGACTATATAAGTAATTTAATTACTCAAAACCTTACTTAATCGCCCTAGACTCTTGTGTCACTCTTCTTTTGACAAAAATTTATAAACATTATAAATAAGGAAAGGGATCCAAGTGTTTTGGATCTTCTGACACCTATTTGTCTCAATAGATCAAACAAAAATGCCCCAAGATTGAACTGACTATTGAAGGAAAAATTATTTAAAGAGCTTCTAGACTCAGGTGTGGATGTTTCGGTTATTGTCCAACACCATTGACTTAAAGCATAGCCTCTGGATGTGGACAGGACATTACAGACCCACAGGGAGAGGGCAATGTTTCTCACCCTAGCAAAAGTGTAAAGTTTCTAACCTGGAAAGATGCAAGCAATGACAGTTTCTTCATGCTTGAGGCACCTTATCCAAAAAGAAAAAAAGACATTATAATGAACTACCGTTTAGTATTGACACTTGCCAAGGACCATCAATGTGTGACTGACTTTATTCTAACATAATGGCTCTAGCCAGTAGCCAAGTGGGACAAGATTCCCTCTCATGTCAACATGATCCTGTAATTGGAGACCATCTTACTGATAGATACACATTGTATGTCTTAGAGTTTTTAGAGGTAATTAGTCCAGCTAGCCAAACTATTATGAATGACCTTTTTCAGGTACATCCCAAGAGTATTTATGTGTCTGCTCCTACACATCACACCAATCTTTTTAAGAGGGAACCTACAAATGTCCTAGTAATTGATTTCTTTGAAAGGGTATGGACAGTTAAAAATTATGACAGAGATTATTAGTTTGCAAAAGGATTCAGAAATCATGGAAAGCAGTCACATTGTCCTGATGCTTGCTGATGATATGGCCTGCAATCCTAGAAATAGCAAACCAGCTACTGTATTTAGTCACAAATATAGTATATGGAATTAAATGTGTATAGAGATGACATAAAGGTGTATTACAGAAGCTATGAGGTGACTATAACAAAAATTTATGGCTATTAACTTTGAGGATTCCACCCAGTACTCCTAAGTCAAAACTTCTTTCTGATGATAGAAGCAATGCTTTTATTCATAGAAACAGGATGTGGTAAAAATGGTTTCTTGAAATTTCAAGATTCTGAAAAATTACTAACATAGAGCTTGCAGATGCTTTTGAACAGATGTGGCAATTACTCCAAACTGTTCAGATCAACCTCAAAGGATTTTCAGATTTTATTAAAAAACATTAACTAAGTCCATCCATCTTTTAGGCTAATTTTTCTGATATTAATTGACATTATCCTTTGGACAAGTTAATTCAATTTGCTCCTGTCTTCACAGATGAATTATCTTAGGGTAAGGAAGGCTAAAGGATGGCTTCCTCTTCCAAAATATAGGATATAAGTGTCTCACCATAAGATCAAAATTCAGTTACAAAAACTAAAGAGGCAATTTTTCCCTACAAAATTCACACCTTACATATAGGTGAAACTTCACTTGGCTGTATAAGTGAAGCACTATTAACTGTTTGAATTCTAAAAATATGGATATACAGCAGCAGAAAGACAATTCCATCAGGTAAAAGTAAAGGGGCTAGGAAGGGTCCTTTGGAGAGATCTCCATATTGGGCAATGTGAAGGACCCAGTTCATTAATTACCTACGGTGGAGTATATGCTTGTGTTTTCCAGAGAACACTGAGTGACCTATTTGTGTACCAGAGCATGCTATCAAGCCGCACCATGAACTCAGATCTGGAGAAGTTGGTTCTACCTTTCAGGAAGCTGGTGTTCAGTCCTGTGACAGTGACACCTCAGAGACTGCTCTACAGCCAATAGACAAGGATGAGGTTAAACCTTACCTGGGGCCAACCAATGAAATTGACCCAGAATGCTCAGGAAATAGAAATCAAAATGGGAATTAATGATCTCAATAAGTGAAAGAATATATAGAGATAACTGAACTCAAAGTTACCAGTATTCTTTAGACAAAATAAAATATAAAAATATATATTGCATTATAGATAAAGTATTGTATTCCATCCAAATTTTTTGATAAGAGATCTCTGCTATTTGATAATAACAGATCTCTGCTATTTAACAATAAAATCTGACTCGTCCATTTATAATTATAAATTCTAAAAATTGTAATAGATTTATTATAGTTCAACATGGTCTAGAATATATCTGAGTTCACTCTAATTTTTTTAAGATGTTTGTGTGTTCTGTGTACATGTTTACATGTTTACATGTTTGTCTGTCATTCTTTGGATAGCTATTCTCCTTTATTTTGAGCTCAATGATTTTTCTTTTATCATTTGTTCATAATACAATTTGAGTTATAGATTTAAAAGCATGTTTTCATCTGAGTTTCCAGCTGGTTTGAATGCTATCAAAATTAGCTTTCTCACAGCTCATCAAAAATTAAGCTATTTAACCACGATTCCTTAGGGTAAGAAGACATTATTGGGCAGAAAACTCCAGTTGGTGAATATAGGAATGGCCAACCTTTGTTGATTAATAGGGAGCTCCAATGATTTCCAGAGTCTCTTGGGAGACAACTGCAATAATTTGGTCATGGTCAAAAGATAGTGTTCTAGAAAAATTAAAATAAGATTTTCTCACAAAAGGTGCTCTTAGTATGAAACTAAATTAAGTTAAACATCCCGTAGAAAAGTGTAACTACAAGATGTATGTATAAAAAACATTGCCATAGTATGATGTTAGCTGGAAAGGGTTCAAATCCCCAACAACTTCAACCAATTGACAGACTGGTAATTGACCACTGTTATGGATATTTGGACTGTATTCTCCAAGCACAGCTTTTCCAGCTTCAGCTAAACACTCATCATTTATAAGACAGAAGAGAGATATGTTGGGAGCAGCTGAAGCTGGAATATAATTACACATGCATGAAGAAAGCCTGAGAACACGGGGCCTCCTTGAAGTATGCTGTTACAGCTTGTTAACTGATTGATGAGCAGAGAGGCTGAACTTAATAACCTCTCTAGGATATAAATAAACTCTCTACTGTTCTTTGGCAGCTCCTCTCCTCACGCAGGAGAGAAAGGAGCTCCATCTAACCCAGCTTTTTGTCTCATCTATCTTTTCTCATTCTTGTTGCCAATCCTTCCCAGGCTACAGCAAGAGCCCATTGGTCCCTACACCAGCTCTGTAAGAACCTGAGCCAGGAGGAATGCAAGTTCCAGCCTAGCCTGGGCAATCTAGCAGCAAAATCTTGTCCCAATTAAAAAATAAATTTCCATGTTGGGGATGTAGCTCAGTATGAAGGCCCTGGGTTCAATCTCCAATAGTGAAGGAAGAAATAGAAGGAGGAGAAGTAAGGGGAGGAGGAATAAGGGGAAGAAGAGGAGAAAGAGGAGAAGGAGAAGGAAAAGGAGCAGAAGCAGAAGCAGAAGCAGCAGCAGAAGAAGGAAGAAGACTCTTGTTAATGAAAAATATGATGACAAAAATTAAAAATTAGCGTGTTTGAAAATGTAAATTAAGGGAAAAAACTAAAAAGAATGGATAATTGGGAAAACAGGGAAATTACAACATAAGGCCAGGAAGTTCAACACTGAAGCTGTAGGATTATTGGTAAAAATGAGAAAATAGGAGTGGAAATCATAAGCAAGATTTCTTAGAACCAAACAACATCAGTTTCCACATTGAAAGGCTCACTCACTAGTACAGTGGAGGAAAATATTGACATCCAAAGGCACATGCAAATAAAGAAGAGAGCCCACAGTGAGAGCAGCGGGGTTCAGAATGGCCTGGTTACTTCTCCAACACCAGCCTCAGAAGACTATGATAAAATATTATTCCTATTTATACTGCAAGTAAGTTAAAATCAAAACACTTTTAGAAATGTAAGTTCTCACTAGATGTGGTAGTGCATGCCTATAATCCCAGCACTAGAGAGGCTGAGGAAGATCGCTGTAAATTTGAGGCCAGGCTAGGCTACAAGTGACTTCAAGGTGAGCCTGAACTGCATAGTGAAACCTAATCTTGAAAAGGCAAATAAAGGAAGGAAGGAAGGAAGGAAGGAGGGAAGGAAGGAAGGAAGGAGGGAAAGGAGGAAGAAAGAAAAGAAAAGAAAACAAAGAAAAAGAAAAATGTGAGTTCTCAAAATTTTATTTCTTATGCACATTTTCTTGGGAAACTCTCAAGGATGTACAGGAGATTCAAAACATTAAAGAAAAAGGGGACTTTTGAAATGATGGTTCAGCATTTCCTAATGATCATTGTGCACTAAGTTGAGAGAATGAATGAAGTAGTGTGACTCCAGAAACTGACATGGCGATGGCTGTCGTCCTGGTACCTTCTGCTACTGTTGGGAGCACCTGGAGCTGGTTACTGGTCAAGCAGTTAAGCTACCTCAGTATTGAAAAAGGTGTCCTGCCAGACAATTACAGTTGTTAGTCACTATGCAAAATTACCCACCCATGACTAACTTTGCAAGTGTATAAAATAAACACCCCTACCGTTGAAGTCAGTCCTCTTGCTCATCAGGCAAGAGGCAGCTCCACCTGACCCTGGCTACTGTCTCTTGTCGTTATTTTCTAAATCCTTTCTCCGTTTTCTCCTGGGGACCACAGAGAGACCACTGACTCCCACATGCTACCATGACATCTTATAACTCAGATGAAACTACTACAAGATGTTCTCTAAACAAAAGCAAAAATATGAGATCAAAAAGCCCAATGAGGCCTGCAGTGTAAGCAGAGGGAATCCAAAACATGGTTGATTGATATCCAACTAATAGATTGGATTTGGTGATGAAATTTGTGAAAAGTTTTACTAAAAGGCCAATAGGAGAAATGAAAATAATATTAAAATAGTTATAAGGAAAACTAAGTAAATGAAAAAAATCAAACATTAACTTTAAGGAAAATATAAAACTAGGAAAAAAAAATGGTCCACTACATTTATTAGAATGTAAAATAGTTATTAGAATGACCACCATACTGAATTAACTGAAATAATAATAGAGTTATATTGTAGTTCCATTGAAAAGATGAAAAATGGAAGCAGGATAGAAATCCAGCTATGTCTCTCATAATAACAATCAGATAGACAATGTCTACAGTAGGTAAAGTGAGAGAGAGCAGTGCAGGCATAGTTTTAGAATGGTGGGGATATGTGAATGTCAAAGGACACTTAAAAGAGTTTGAAGCCTTAGAAAAGATGGGGACAGAGAGATGGGAGTAAAGGGACTGCTAAATTTTATAATAGATCTTTTATTTTGGCTTTGTAAATGACAAGCACACAAAGTTTTTATTTAAGTGGTAATATAGAAATAGTAAAAAGAAAATGCTGGACTTCCGGTATAAACAGGTAGGCCCTCAGGTGATTATTTTAAATATTAAAGAGACTGGGGTCACTTGAACCTCTGAGCTGGGGAAAGCTGTAAAACAGATCATACCTGGAGTAGTTGGGTGTCTCAGTCACCTTTTCATGCCTGGGACAAAATAACACCCACAATTTAAAGAAGGAGGGGTTTGTTCTGGCTCACAGTTTTAGTCCACAGTTGGCTCCAGTGCAGCTACAGCAGGGTGGAAGGGCCTGGGAGGCAGACAGCTCATTTCACAGAAGCCAGGAAGAGAGAGGGAGGGGAGGAGCCAGGGAGGGAGGGTGCGCTTCCAGCTCACATGGCCAGTGATCCGCCTTGGACACCACCACCTCCTAATAGCAAGTCAGCGAGCACCACATGACCCTATCACTTTCCAGAAGCCCCACCTCTGAACACATGAACACACATGGGCTCTGAACACATGAGCCTCCTGAGGAGCAGTCTAGATCTCAATTCCAACACTCAGGTCATTTCACCTTAGTGTTTGTGCTCTGAATTCTGTAATACTTTCCTTCTTTTTAGTTGTTGGAAGAGTCCATGAGTTCATCTCTAAACTGTCAAATTTCATCCACAGGTAAAACGAGATCTCTTACTCATTCACAGCATTTCTCTGAATCTCGGTGGCACAGGAGGTAATTATCCTCTCCCAGGGAATAAGAAGACTGCTGGCGTGGATAACCAAAGGAACTTGCATTTGCATTCCGCCTTACAGTGTTCACTGTGGTTTCTTGTGAGTTCGCTCTTGTGGTCCTAAAAAGTACCCAGGCAGAAGCTCGGACAGTTTTAGTGATTTCCTGAAATTCGCTAAGCTGGCAACAGCAGGACCAGAAGCAGAGGCCTCCACTGGCCACTCCCTCTGCACCCACCATGCTGTGCAGCAGCCTGTTTTCTAATTTCATGCAGTCTCTGTTTAATAGCTCCCATTGCTGGCAGCTGAGCAACCAGATGGTGGGAAAAAGAAAGAGAGTGTGTAAATTAACTTCTCTACACCCCAGACCCTGTGCCCAGAGCCAGCCCTTGCACGAGCTGCCCTCTGCCCAGATCAGCCCCTAACCTTTCATGGAAACAGTCTATATTTAGGGTCCTGGGACTTTTTCACATTTAAATGTCTCTTTTAAAATTGGAAATATTTATGAGAGATAAAGGATCTTAGCACTTATCAATTAATGCCTTGAGTGGGTTTAGTTGACAGTCAGCTAAAAATAAACCTGAAATATTGGAAGATGTTTGAGGGAGGAAAAAACAGGAACCGATTTATCTTAAATCAAATTGTTCTCAGGATTAACCCTGGCCATTCTAGCCACAGTTCTTTTAGAAGATTCCTTTCAGAGGAAATGCTATAGGGCACCATGCTCATTCTTGTCCACTAGCAGACATTTAGTGATTGGAAAAATGACCACCACCAAAACAACAATCTTCCAATAAGCCCAGGTCACAAGAACTAGCTAGTTTAAACTAGCATTATAAGTGTAACAGTTATTTGTACATCCATTTGAAAGCAGTTGGGCGTTCCGTCTTGTTCATCAGGAACATGATTTTCTCTCTATTTTTAGCAGAAATTATAAGCTGGGTGCCTGCAGCCTTTGCTAAGCAGAATAAGAACCAGATTTCCTGTGTCTTGTCTATGTGTGGGAGCAGGACATACGGCTCAGAGAAGGCCAGCATCCAAAACAAGCTGTGATGATCACTTTGAGATAACCAAACAATGTGTCCAACTCTACTATGGCTTCCTAGAGCATTATTAGCACTCCACTTCTTTACTTTTAATGAATATTACACATACATTTAAATTCATGGCCTATTAGAATCCATGTGTGCTAGCTGTACGTGTAATGAGTAGCATGCTCTCTGCAGGTTTAAATATAGAGTATAGGATAATTGTAAGATACCCCAATCAGAGTTTCTGCTATTCTTCACATATTTAAAGGCATACACACAAAGGTTACATAACTGCCTTCATGGAAAAGACTGCATTCAGGGCTGTTTTCAAAGCCAGTTTGCAGCTGAGTGTTTACTAAATCAAGCACTAAAAACTAGATTTACACTGGTTGTTCGAAGCTGAAAGCCAGCTGCAGCTGCCATTAGAGCAATTCAATTTCTTTTTTATAAAGCACAAGTAAGGCTCAATTTACTAAAGTTTTATTTCCTTTTTATGCATCCCATATGCTCGGGGAAAAAATTAAGCTTATGAGATTAAAAATGAGTTTTATGCTAAATGTTTACAAAGTTTCAGCTGGCTGCATTTGCAAGCCCTCAAACCCACCAAGTTCAGCTCTTGGCTTCTGGCTTTCCCATGCCAGGGAAAGGTCTTCGTGTTTGCAAAAGGAAATTGCCCAGCCCCCTTCTCTGCTCCTGACAGCGCTGGCTTCCCCTTTCCCATCACACAAGTTTACAACAGTTGAGGTAGACAGATAAATAAGTTCTTTCTTGATGTCAAAATCTTCAGAGAAGGTTTGCACATGGACTCAATTGGTTTTTCCATTGGTTCTTTTTTTTTCCTTCCATTCCCCCTGTATTTTGATTTAGCTAGTGTGGTGATGTTTTTCATTTCTGTGATCATCTCCAAAAGTAGAATATAATTTTACTTGATAGAAAGAGACATCTATGAAACCAACTGCGCTCAATTAGGACTTTGTCACCATCCAGAAATGATGGGAGGTTTTTAAAGGATGCAACTTGCATTTAGTTGCTCCAAAATTAATGAGCACCAAGAATTATCTTTTTGAACGTAGACATGTAATTTGAAAGACTGTAAGTTGTCTTTTACCAACAGATTTCAGCATCTATCTTCCTACTTCTGAAATATTTTGGCCTTTCTCAGGATTTGTGTTTTTAAATTCCTCCCGTTCCAACTAAACTATTAGAAAACCTATCATTTTAAGGTGTAGTGACAAAAGACAAGCTAGAAAAACATGAATTGAGAAAGGCTTCCAGACATTAGGCCAAAGAAATCAACTAAATGACCAGTGCAATAAATCCATTCATTTTCACTAACTTACTCTATCTCTCCTTAAATATTTGGGTGGGTTTCAAACCCTCCCAGCAGCAGTCAAAAAATGCTGTAGTCTTAAAGTATGTGATTGAGAAATGGAAAGTAGGTGATTGAGAAACATCAGTATGTGAACATCATGGTAGATGACAGATAGCATGATCCTATAGGTACAAATTATGTGAGTTAGGAGAACTAAGACACATCCAAGCATGTCACAGAGAGCTCCTCAATGGTTTCCCAGCTGGTCATAGCTCAAAATTAACTCCAGCAATGAGAGGCTTGTGCAAAGAAGAGAAATGCAGATCATCTTCCAGCCCCGCACTAGGTAGTGGAAGAGTTGATGTAGGTCAAATTGAGCCACAGACATTAGGTTAAAGCAGTGGTGGTGAACCCATGGCACAGTCATGCAGCAGGTACACAGAGCCTTCTCTGTCAGCACTCAGTCAAGTGGCCCCAACATTACCTTAGCAGCTGGGCATCAGATAACAGTGCACGCAGAGGCAGCGTTGGCACTTTGTGATAAGTGACTAGGTTTGGGGTTGCAGTTTGGGCCGTTGGTCTCTAAGAGGTTCACAAATACTGGCTTGTAGTTAGGTGACTAAAGCTCTCTGACAGTGTGAACCTGTATTGCACTCCAAGCAATTCCATTCCAAATTACAACTCTTGGCAAACAGAACGGTTTGTACCACAAAGAATGAGAAAAGTGCTAATCACATGGAAATGAACAAGTCCTACAAAGAAAATGAAACTATGCCCACAGAGTGCCACTCAGTCTCAAAGACAACGTGGGAAGACCTGCAACACATAGTAGCAATGGCACAGCACATCAGAGATTACTTGGGGGCACCTATTCCGACATGCTTCTAGCAGCAAAGGAGAGTATCTTTCAGGACCCTGCCAAGACAAGGAGGGACTTGAAGGATGCTGTTTCCCTGATTTTAGAATAAGGAGCTTAAAGCATAGATGATTTTTTTATTATCAAATACCTACACTGCTCTGACTGCACCTCTTCAAACTGCCATAGCTTAGAAAATGAAAGCTACATCAATAAACCATCAGCTACACCCTCAATCTGAGATCTTCAACCTTCAGTCAAAGGAGACAAAAAAACACACATAAAATACACATAAACATAATCAAAACCTAATTGGTAAGTTGTTACCTACAGTATAGCAGAAACTGGGAGAGGGAACCTCTATACAGAGGACTGGCCCGAAAAGTTTTTATAGAAAGAAGGGCCTTGAATTTGGAGAGCAAACAGAAAGTATTTCAGATGCAGAGAGGGAGCTGAGCATTTGATGCAGGTATGGAAGTGGGATATCTGTGGAAAGAGGATGGTGGTAAATGAGGGGACCAGTTGGAGCCCAGGGCTAGGACAGCTGCAGAGTATAACTTCTGAAAGTGGGCTTGGCAGCAGGACAGAGTGGAAGAGGATGACGTGAGAGTGCTGAAGACGTGTGAAATTCCAGGCCCGAGGGATGGAGTAGGAGCAAGAAATTGGAACCCATGAGGAGAAAGAGATTGATTATTTCTCTTCCCCACTTGCTTCCTCCTCCTATTCCGTCTCTCACTCGGGTTCAGCTATGTCTGTACTCCTCTGGGAGCTGGTGGGTGGTCCCCACTCCATGCAACCCACTTCATCTGGGTCACTTTTTTTTTTACCCTTTGTGTTTTTTTTTAAGGCTGGAGTTGGTGGCAGTGCCCCAACATGGTTAATACCTGAAAGCTTCCTTGTCTCCTCCCGGTTTCCTTAAAGAGGGGCCGTCAGTGCTTTTGCAGACGCTCACTGATACAGATACCAAAAACATCTTGAAAAAAGGAGTACATAAGTTGTGATTTAGGATAGAACAAAAAGAAAGTTGGAGTTCACAGTTTTTAGTGTGAAGTATTGGAAAACAGCACATAAAAATGCAGATCTAGAAGGGCACCTACTGGAATAAATTATATCTTCTCCACTCTGTAACATATGACATTAATCACAGGCATATAAAAAAATTTACAAGCTCAAGATCCTTCATGTATGGGATAAGAACAATAATTGTCTTAAGGATTAAATGCATTAATCTATATAAAGTATTTAGAATGGTGCCAGGCTGCATAGTATTTTGTATCATCATCAAGATCCATGTGGGAAATACTCTGAACAAAAGTTGTGCTCTTTGAGCCTAATGAGGACAGTAAAATAACTAAATAGAAATTTCAAGGAAGAACTTGGAATGATACTGGAAATTGTGTAAGGGACAACTACTCAGGTATGCATGGATATTAAGTAGCCTGTATGAAAGAGAGAGGTGAAACTTTAGAGATGGATGACCTTATCAAAGGGAAGATGGCATCCAAAGGGGAACAGAGTTCTAAGAAATAAGCATTAGAGAAACCCACAGTGAGCAGGTAGGAGAAGATGAGAGGTTTGGAAGGACAGAAGAAGCAAAAAGCTAAACTCTGTGCTGTTACGGAGGATAAATGAGCAAAAGCAATGAAAATAGCAAATGCCTTTGAACTTCGCAAAGAGGTTACTTGGGTGTTCAAGGAAAGAACCTTGAAGAAGTGGTAGGAAGAGTAAGGAAAAGCAGGAAAGATTTTTAAACTAGAGGAAGCAGGTACACATAAGAATAGGTCACTCTAAGGTTTTTCCCCCAAGATGAAGTAGGCATGGGCAAAAAGAACTGTAAAATGGGAAAAGTACTGAAAGTTCTTGAGAAAGGAAAGACAATTAACATAGAAAGATGCCTCTGGGAAAAGAGAAGCAACAAGGATTAGAAATCAAATCAGGATTTCTTTGTAAATAAGAGATCAAAATTCCAAGTGTTTGAAGGGTTTTTCCTACACTAATTATGTACTTTTCACTTGTAACAAAGCTAGCTACTAAGATTTTAATTATTATGGTCCAGCTGCGGGTTTGAGCCAATTTAAAATAACCCCCCCCAAACGGCAACTTATATTCATTCACTTCAAAATAACATTTTATTAAAATAACATTTCGTTAAAAGTCATGGATTCTAGAGTAAGCCTGGTTGAGTTCATGCCCCTAACTTTGCCACCTTGTAACTACATGCCCATGGGCAAATAACTTTATCTCTCTATACCCAAAGTTCTGTATCTCTAAAATGGAGCTATTAACAGTGTGGCCCTCATTGGACCACTGTAAAAAATAAATGAGATAACACAAATAAATTGCTTAGAAAAGTGCTAGTTATATAGTAAGGATTCAATAAGCATTACTTATTATAATTCACACATATCTACTTCATACAATTATATCTTAATTCTTTTTTCCTCAGGGCAGTACTCTAATTTCTTTCAACTCAAAGAAAATATTATTGCAGGAAAATACCTGGATAATCATGTCCCATGATAAGGTAAATTCAGCCTTATTGCAGTGCTGTAGTCTGTGTCCAACATCACTTTTCCAGTGGGGCAAGATAGATAATATTCTCATTTTTTGCAAGGGGACAGGTGGGATGAGGGGATAACAAAGACTAGGTGGAGAATGGCAGGCAACACTGTCTTGGGAAATACTGAAGGAAAGGCAGGGTCTTGGTTACTTTTATTGTTGCTGACACAGAATATGCAACACTCACAAGTTAGTGGAGGAAAGGATTACTTCAGCTCACAGTTCCTAGATGTTTCAGTCTGTAGTCAGCTGGCTCCAGGACAGAATGATGTCACTGAGGGGCACTGCAGAAGAACAATAATTCATGGCATGGCAGGACATCCCAGAAGGCAATGAGCAGCAGTACCAGCAGCAGCAGCAATCCACCTTCTTTCTGGCCCTTTACATTCCATCCAGGCTACCCACCTTTTGGGTGGTGCCACTCAGAACTACGCTAGCTCCCATTAGCAGGCTAATCCACACACCCTTAATCCCACCATCACACACTTAATTTCAGCATCACACACCCTAGATCCAGCCACCTCTGAAAAACCCTACCTATGATCACATGAGACTTCAAAGGGACATCTATAATAGGCCTTGAAGGACAACCAGGATACACACCATAGCAAGTGCTTCTGAGAACAGAAAAGACTTAAATGCTATGGTCAGATCCCAAATTCCCAGTCAACCAGATGCCTAGGTTAAATTCATTCTTTTATTTCTCTTGCAATAATGTTGACTTTTTATTTACCCTATTGAAAATTTTTATATCTTCATCAATCAAGTGACAACATGCTTTTCCTTTACTTTAGCTGCCCTCAGAAAAGGTTTGTAGATTGATCAATGGCTCTTTTTATTTTAAAAAGAATAAAAAAATAACAAAATTACAACAACATAGACAAAAACAAAACAAAGCAAAAACAATAAAAATGATACAGGGTTTCAGAACAAAGTGCTAGGAATTAACAGTAGTTGTTATGTTACACATTGTTATCTTCAACGAAGTTGCTCAGATTACCAGGTGTAAGAATGCAAGATGACCAGGAGCCTCTTACATCTGTTATTTTTGGTTAGCCTCCCTGCCCTGAGTTGTACTTTCATTTTTGTGAGGAGAGGGTTCATTCTTATCAAATTGTTTCTTAGAAAATCTCCCACAATGCCTAGCACAATGTAATAAGGAAACAAGTGCAGTAACAATACGAGGAGGAGGTGTATGAGGCTTGGAAGGGATTGGGTTTTACCTAATCTCCTTGTCTCCATCAGGCCCTCCCCATTTCCCTTTTCAAACAAATTATACCCTTAATTCTATTTCTAAATAAAATTCTGGAACAACTTCTGAGTTGGTGCTAATTAAAGGTTGCTAAAAGTATCTGTTTGACTGGTATGATAGATCTTTTGATTTATGTCCCTAGAATGTATCTCCAGCTCCCCTCTGTGGAGGGTAAAAGCTAGGGTATCTCCAATAGGTGATTCAGACAGCTAGGGAGCCTAAGGGGAAAGGAGCAGAGATCTTGAAGACTATTTTAGTTGACCTACAGATGTCCAATGCTATTTTGCTAGCTAACTGCTAAATGGTGAGGAAAAAGAAAAACAATCTAGGGACAAAACAATAGGAAACCTACTGAAAACAGCTACTTGGTCAACTCTTTTGAATTGGGAGCATAAAACCCAATCGTATCCACCCCCACACAATTCCACTTTCTTCTGGAAAAACCTCTTTGAGCTTTTTGTGGACATTCAAAGGCTTTCAAGCTTTTATAGACACCTGCCAACGTTTGTTCCAACTGCTTAAAAGCTAACATGGAGCACAATCTCTACCCAGGATTCCATCTATCCAAATGAAATCATTGCTTCTCCCACTCCCAGGTGTGTCCGGTTAGCCTATCACATTTCATTTCCCTTGCCCACAAATCTGGTCTGCTAGAAGAGGACGGAGGAAGGTAGGAGGTCCCTCCTTTGCAGTATCTTTCATCAGCAATAACATGACACCGTTTTCTTCATTCTTTCTGTTCCAAAACTGATGCTACCTAGAGTGTAAACTCCAAACAAGGAAATTAGTGAACAGCTTGTGTTTTCATTCATCTCTAATCTTACTGGTTGAGTAACAGTCACCATTTGATTATCCCTTGAATACTGGGGTGGTAGTGTTAGCATTGAGGAATTTACACATATTTGGAGGGAGCCAGAGGTGAGTATGACGGTGTGACACTGTAGAAGTATTCGCAGAGTAGGAAGGCTGATAACGGTCTGCTGAAGGAGGGAGTCCCTGAGCTAAATCATGAAGCCATGATGTAGAGCAGAGGGACCATGTCCACAGGAGGAGGAGCTTGCACACGCAATTCCGTGGGGAGAAAAGCTCATTTCAGGAGAAATTAGCATGGCTGGAATGGAGAGTGGTAGAAGGGCATTAACTAAAGAAAGAAAATATTTTTAAAACCTCATAGATCCTTTGCAAAAGAATTCATTTTGTGATACTAGGCTACATCTTCAGGCTTTTTTTAAATTTTAAGACAGGGTCTTGCTAAATTGCTCAGGCTGGGCTTGAACTTGGCAATCCTCCTGCCTCAGCCCGCAGAGCACTGGGATTGTAGGTGTCTGCTGCCATGCCCAGATCTTATCAGATAATTTTTAAATGACACAATTTTAAAAATGAATTCCAGATAGGAGAATAATATTGAGAGATAAAAGACTCACAGCAGGGAGAAAACTTCAGAGGCTATTAGAATAAGCACCACAGGAATAATAAGAATCTTGACTAAGGATATATTAGGGATGGGAATAAAAAGAGGTGTGCTTAAGAAATGGAAAGATCGTGTTGATAAGATAGGGTCAAAAAGTGGAATCACCAGTCATTTAGCTGTCCACTTAAGCAGGCAACAGAAAATATGAAGAATTCAGGAAAGGTTCAGTTGTTAGATGCACTGGCCCTGAAGTTCCCACATGCATTTCAAGAAATACCCAGTACAGTACACAAGTATGTGTACAATCTTGAGTTCAACAATAACAGAGAGGAAGATATGCACACTGATAAACACCAAAGCCATAGGAGTGAATAAGTTCATGCAGCGTATCTGTGAAAAATGAGAGTAGGAGATCAAAGCCAAATTGAACACAAGAAGATCCCAGCTTTAGCTGATATCTACCAGTCTACATTAAAAATGCACATAAGACAGCCCCTCTCCCCCACATTATCTAAGTGATGTCCTACTCTGCAATTTTTCATGGATTTTGGAGTTCATTGTGGAATTTGTGTAATTTAATGACTATATATTTTTTCTTTGAATTCTGAATTGGTGTAATGAACTGTCAACAGGATGAGGGTGAGGATGAGGGTGGGAATAGCCAGGTCACCTGACACCAAGCATGGGTGTGTGTGATTGGAGGTTCTGGAAAATAGTAACTTAGATAGTTTTCCACAAATGAGACCAGGAGCACAACAGGTACCAAACTGATCCAGCTAGCCTCAATCCTAATCCAGAAACTCATTAGGCATCAGGGTACTGCCCACTTGTACAAGCTACACCTCACAAAACATTAGTAGAAACTTTAATGGTGAGAAAGAAAATTAAGGAAACTGGGATGGCCTGTAATGTGCATTTTAGGATAAGTAAGAAGACCACACTCTCCTGCAATTCTGCAAGTACCACCTGGCCACACGTTTTCTCAATGTCTTATGAATACCTCATGAAGTCAGTTATCCTGTCTTGGGCTGTGTTCCAGATTTAGTACTCCAGGGTCTGCCCTTTCCCCTCACCTTCCAAAATCTATTTATCAATAGATTTGAAAAACCACTTGCCCGTGTGCAGGGAGCAACTACTTTGTATTACTCAGGTCTCTTTGGGATGTAAGTAACAGAAGCGCCGCTCAACCTAGCTGAGGCCAAAGAAGAAACAGGTAGTGTTCTAACAGCCTGGTTCAGACACTGTCCCTGTCCCTTGTCTCTACTTCTTTCTGCTCCGAGCTTCTAGCTTTTAGGCTGATTTAGGCTCCAAAAAACATGGAGTGGCACCACAGTTCCTGTCTGTCAGTTGAACAAAGATCTTAGATTCATTTTTACTGCTCCCAGGTTCAAAATACCTAAGGAAATCTGTGATTAGAATAGCCTAAGAAATACATCTACTCACAGCCAAATATTCTGTCCAAAAAAGATGGTATTCACGGGAAAAATTGGGCAAAGGGGCAAAATAATAGGCACTCATCCTATGTCACAGCTGCTTCCCCTTAGGCCTTCAGTTCTGTGGGATGACTCGGCTGGCAGGGAAAGCATGCTTGGCATCTACTGAGTTTTTATTCTGTTCGATCTCTCCTCTAGGTTTTGTTTGTTCTCAGGGTGACGCTTCACTTCTCTCAACTTTTCTAGATACCGCTGCTTTCAGGAATCATATGTGACGGTTACCTGTCTTCTCCTCACCTAACAAAACCACAAATGACACGGGAGGAAGTCAGAGCTCAGACAAACAAAACCATCAAAAAGAGACTATTTTTCCTGTTGGTTTGTAAGCCTACCAAGTAGGAAAGTTAGAGATTTCAAAGAAAAGAAATCTATCATTTCTTTGAGCTAATTTGGATTAAAAAAAAAACTATTTAGAGACATATGGTAATTTAAGAAAGCAGGAAACCAAAGAACCTGACATTTTGGGGAACTACAAATAAAATCTCCTTCCAAAGTTAACAAGGCAAAGATGAATGTGGATTCTAACACGTGAAGATAGTGGTATTTCGTGATTTGGCTCTGCTGGAAGTTATTGTACTAGATCAGAGCCAAAATGGAAACTTAGTTTGATCTACAGTTCCCACTTAAAGAAATCTAAAATGAACCACAGTGTCATGTAGTTACGGAGTATTTCTAATGGATCACTGAGCAGACTGGTAGGTCGTTTTTGTCCGCTGAATGTAAGGCATGAGACTGATGGCTGGCTAGAAGACAAGTTTAGAAAGAAGGACCACACCCAAGACCAACTATCAAAGGCCACATTTGAATATTATGTAGTATAAAATGTATTAATCGGCAGAAAGCCCCAGACGCTGGGAGCCAAGGACGCTCTGCGCAGGAAGGAAATTTGGCTGGGTCCGAACGCCTGGGGAGCGCAGCCAGCTCGGTCCCTCCCGCCTCCCGAGCCGGTGCAGCCTTCCGGCGACTCCCGACAGAGATCCGCTAGTTAGCGGCGGAGACGCCCGGCAGTCCCACGTTTCACGCGTATCGGGCAGGCCGCGTGGAGGGCCCCAAACGCCGGGAGACAGAGACGCTCCGCGCGGGGAGGAAGATTGGCTGGTTCCGAACGCCCTGAGAACACAGAGAGCTCGGTCCCTCCCGCCTCCCCAGCCGGCGCAGCTCTCCGGCGACTCCCGACAGAGATCGGCTTTTTGGCAGCGGCAACGCCCAGCAGTCCCACATTTCACGCGCATCGGGCGTGTCGCGCAGAAAGCCCCAAAGGATAGACTGGCACCTTGGAACCTTCCTGCCTGCAGGGACTCCAAAAACTGGTGAGATATCGGCGCTCGCGACCAGATCACTGAGTGGGGGAGGAGATCCATCCCTATACCTGCAGGGAACACTGGGAGGGTGGGGGAGCGGTCTTACACACCTCACCCAGGTCACTAGGTAGGGAGTATCTAACCAATATCTGTACAGCCTTTTAAGCGGAACTCTCAGCAGAAAGCTTAAGGGAAATTCCCCCAAAGAAAAGTCATTGGAGCAACCTCTGCAGCAGACCTTTGCCTGCTGAACTGACTGGGGAATCTACTGCTCAATATTTTGAATCAGATACTCAAAAAAAAGGGAAGACAAAAGAACAAATCTCAGCAGAAAGCTTAAGGGACATTCTCCCAAAGAGAAGGAACCATTGGAGCAGCCATTGCAGCAGACCTCCGCCTGCTGAACTGGCTTTGGAATTTATAGCTCCACATTTTGAATCTGATACCCAAAAATGGGAAAACAGAGGAGCAAAACTCAGTCTCAAAACTCAACCCCACCCAGAACAAGTTTTGAAGAGGAAGAAACAAGGGAACCAGGAAGCCTCATAACTTCAAGATATAAAACGATTGCATCCGAAATTAAACAACTCCAACAGGCCATGAAAGAGCTTAAAGCAGAAATAACCCACATACCCACAATGATTTCTCAGATAAAAAACGAGATGAAAACAATGA
>PVLD010019703.1:0-29771 GCA_004027595.1 Dinomys branickii
AGGATTAACTGTCTGACTAAATTTGCATGTCTGTATATGGGTCCATACATTTACAATTCGAAGATATCAATGGATAAAGCAATAACCACTGTTGAGACCATATCACCTTGTCTATAGATTAGTTGTGATTGTACTATTTTCTATGATAATTGGTGTCTGTTTGTCAATATGTTTTTGTACTTTTATGTTTCTAAAATAATTTTTTAAAAAAATAAATAATCAACAGTAAAAAGAAAACCCATGAGGGGGATAAAATTTTAGCCAACTGTCCCTCAGACAAAAGACTTCTATCTACAACATATAAACAATGGAAAAATAGCAGCCCCCCCCCAATTTCAAAGACCCAATCCAAAAATGGGCATGTGAGATAAATACATACTTCTCAGATGAAAAAGTACCGATATCAAATAAATACATGAAAAAAATGTTCAACATCATTTTTGATTCATGAAATGCAAATTAAAACAACACTGAGATTCCATCTCATCTCAGAAAGAATGGCTATCATCAAGAAATCAACCAGTAGCAAATGCTGTAGGGGCTGTACAGAAAAAGGAACTCTTCTCCATTGTTGGTGGGAGTGTATACTAACTAGTGCAACCACTGTGGAAATCAGTCTGGTGATTCCTCAGTAAACTAGGATTAGAGGTCCCATCCAACCCAGATATTCCTCATCTGGGTATTTTCCCAGAAGAATCAATAACATCACACCACATCCATATATGCACACCCATGTTTATAGCAGCACAATTTGTAATCGCTAAATCTTGGAAATAACACAAATGCCCATCCACTGAGGAATGGATTAGAAAATATGTGGTATTTTCATATAACAGAATATTACTCAGCTATAAAGAAAAACTTGAGGCTATTTTTAGGTAAATGGATATAACTAGAGACCATACTGATAAGTAAAATAAATCAGGCTCCTATGTGTAAACATTAGATTGTCTCCTTAGAGTAAGAACCTGAAAAAGTAAATAAAATCTGAAAGGCACAACAGATATTGTGAAAGAGAAAGAGACTTCTCAAAAGGAAAAAACAACTGGGATGGAGGAAAGGAGAAAAGAAAGAAGGGAAAACACATACACACACACCCAAGACAGCTAAGATAACTGTATTACTACTTTTTATTGGTTTACTGAAAGGAACAGTTAATGTTTAATTGATCACTCTTACATCCCTATATCTGGTTATCTGAGTAACCAATCTGAAGATATGTAATACAACAACCACTGTTAATTTCCTATCACCTCATTTGAAATGCTGTATCATTTTTATTGTTTTTGTGTTTTACTTCTGTCTTTGTATTTGTTAATTTGTTTTGTTCTCTTCTTTTTAAAATTAAAAAATGTGGGTTTTATACACAGTAGAGTACTGTTCTGCTACAAAGATGGGTAAACTTAAGGCATTTTTAAGTAAATGTGTATACATCAAAACCACACTTTTAAGCAAAATAAATCAGATGAATGTTTAAATATCACATTGTTTCGTTGTGTGAGAAACAAAAGCAAAAATAAAGACAAAAAGGCATGATAGATATGGGGAAGGAGAGAATATTCAAATGGAGAAGGGAACAAAGGCGGGGCAGGGAGGGCAGGAGGGAGCAGGGATAGAGGACAGTGCAAAGAGAAAACTGGAAACTAAGCTCTTGTAAATGGGGAGAGGAAGGGCAGTGAAAGTGTAGGGAGGGGAATGGGAAAGAAAGAATTAAAATATATTAGGTACAGACACAAATTCCCTATGATGAATGTGATCAATATGTATGACAAATATGTACTAATAAAAAATAAAGTTTAAAAAAAGGGCTGGGAATGTAGCTCAGTAAAAAAGACCCTAAGTTCAATCAACCAGCCAATCAATAATGAAATAAAGCTGCCTCACTGAGAGCACAGTGCAGGGTAGCAGCAGGTATACAGTGCTGCCCAGCATACACAAGGACCTGGTTCAGTACACAACACTACGTGATAAGTGTACACTGTCCTCTTTGCACACATCATAACAATAAGGCATGTCAGACACATCACTCACCTAACACTCACTGTAACACTTAGATAGGTATTTCTTCATTATATACATGCGGAAAGTGAGGTTCTAAGATTTTCTTTGGGACAAGGTCTCACTGCGTATTCTAGGCAGGTCTCGAATTCACCATTTGGTCCAGCCTGGCCTTGAACTTGCAGTTATCTTCCTGCCTCAGCCTCCTGAGTGCTAGGCTTACAGGCGTGTGCCACCAGGCCCAGCCCTAGGTTCTGCGAAGTTAAATCAGCTGTTCACAATTCACAGAAATAAAGACCTTGACTAAAGGCATCTCAGATCAGCAGGGTTCAAATTAAGTTCTGCTTTTAAAATCGTGGGGTTTGTTGGATTTTCAGTGCCATCTGCTCATGGCGCTGCCTCCTACTCTTTCCTCCGGTCGCCCTCAGCAGCTCTCACGCCTGACTCCCCAAGCCAGCCTCTGCTCACTGAGAGTGGCTACAGGAAGAGAGAATGCACTCCGAAACCTTCCTGTTAAGTGTGCACAGACAGAAGCCAAACCCTATGAGGGAGCTCACGACCTTGAAGGGAGCTGCACTGTTCTCTGCCCACCTCCGCTTGATACGCGATGTGAGGTCACTAATGCGATTCAGGACCTGTGCGAATGGAAACCAAGATGAAATTCTGCAGGATCTGAAGGAAAACGCCAAGGTTAGAAATGAGAGAAAGGATGAAAAGAAGATCACGGCCAGGTGTGGTGGTTCCCGCTTGCAACCCCAGCATGAGGGAGGCTGAGCTGAGAGGGCCACCTCCAATTCAAGGCTGGCCTGAGGGACCTAGTGAAACCCTTTCTCAAAAACACACAAAAACAAAACAAAAACCTCCAGAAGAGCCTAAAGGAATTCCTGAATTTGGTTGAATGTTTTTAAGAATGTTGACATCCTCAGTGAGATGGTCAGGAACATGCAGAACCTATTCTGAAGCATGTGAAGGACATTAACATGAAGTTCTTAGACACTGGCCAGTCTATGAGATTTAAGATTTCACTTTGAACCCAATGAACACTTCACAAATGAGGTGCTGGCAGAGGCGCACAGTATGAGATTTGAGCCAGACGGTTCTGATTCCCTTTCATTTGATGAACCACCAATTATGGGCTGTACAGGGAGCCAAACAGATTGGACAAAAAGGACTGTCCCTTTGAAAACCGTAAGCAGCAGCAGAAACAAAGGGTGTGGTACAGTTCATATTGTGATTAACAGTTTCCAAGACAGTTAATTTTTTTTGTTCCTCCGAAGTTCCTGAGAGTGGAGATCTGGATGTTATTGTTAAAGATATCCTTGCTGTGGAGTTTGAAATTGGCCACTTTTTATGTGAGCATATAATCTCAAAATCAGCATACTTTATTGGAGAAGCTACTGTAGAGATGATGACCATTGTCTTGGTTACTTTTCTCTCGTTGCTGAGAAAAATACCCAACACCCAAAATTAAGGAAGGTTTATTTATTTAGCTCAGTTTGTGGAGGTTTCAGTTCATAATCAGCTAGCTCCAAGGCAAGGTGGCACATGGCACAGGGCAACAGTTCATGGCTGAAGAAGATAGCAAAAGTACCAAGAGCCAAAAAAAGGGGGGTGGGGCAAGCCTCTTTTTCTCCCTAACATTGTATGCAGGCTATCCGTCCACACCCACACCATCTCAGTGCCCTCCTCTTGCATAGCCTCAGGATGAATACCAAAAAGCATCCTAGAGCAGGAAGGGTGTGTTCTTTTTACCCCAGGATGTAGAACTGCTGAGTCACTTAGCCAAGCCTCCAGACTCAAGTTGACACACTGTATTAACCATAGCAACCATGTTTATGATGAAGAAGGTGAAGAAGTAGATGCGGAAGGGGAAGAAGAAGAAGATGAGGAAAATGCTCCAGACTATGACTCAAAGAAGGATCAAAACTCAGCAGAGTGCAAGCAGCAGTGAAGGATATATGTGGCCTTGAAGATAACCTGCACTGGTCTAACTTTTGCTTTCTTGGAAAGGATGACTACATTAATTGATGAGCCTGTTTCATGTTGTTTGTTAGGTTGTTTTTATTTTTTGCAGTCTAAAATAAAAATGTTAAGTACAAAAAAGGCATGTTCTGTATATCAAGTGTTGTGCAGCTATGTACTACATAATATTTTGGTTAATGGTTGAGCACAGTGGTCCCAGAAGACCATGATAAAACTAAAAATGTCTGTCACCTAATGGGTCACAGCTGCCATCATAGCATTGCAGGGCAATATGTCACATATGCATGAGGTACTGGTGTAAACACCCCCAGTGCACAGCCAGTTGTATGAAAGAGCAACACATTCTGGCTATTAGGAAGAGTGCTACAATACATATGGAGGTGAAAGCATCTTTGCTATAAAGATTTCATCTCCTCTGGACATATACACAGCTGTGGAAATGTTAAGTCATATGGTAGTTGTACTTTTCTTTTGTTTAAGTGCTGAGGATTGACCCCAAAATCTATTATACGAGTCAAGCGCTCTACTTTAGAGTCTCTGAAGTCCAAGGTGCCATTCTCAAATGTGCCATCCTCCCGCTCAGCCTCCCAAGCATCTGGAATACAAATGTACAAGACCACAGCTGGCTCTATTTTTCATTTTTAAAGAAATCTCTCAGGAGGGTCGTTGCAAGTTCGAGGCCGGCCTAGGCTACAAATTGAGCTCAAGGCCAGCCTGAACTGCATAGTGAGACACTGTCTCAAAAAGACAAAAAAGAAAAAGAAATCTCCATACTATTTTCCATAATAGCTATAGTCATCACATTCCCACCAAGTAGGTATGAGTTTCTATGTGTCCTCAGCATTTATTTCTTGTCTTTTTGATGGTAGCCACTCTAAATGACTAGAGATGGGGGAAGATAAAGGGGAGCACAGGAAGAAATTAAGAGGGACTTTTTAGGGCCTGGAAAGGAAGTGGGGAAGGGGAGGCCAAGGCAGAGGACAGGAGAACATGATATACTGTGTGTATGCGTGGAAACAGCACAGCAAACCCCACAAATCTGTACCATTAAAATGTGTTCATAAAACAATAGCAGTAGTAGTTATGAACAGTACATGATACTTGATAATAAGCAACTGTGGCACTGATTTACATATTTATTGTACATAGGTATTTTTATTATTATTTTAGAGTGTGCTCCTACTTGTTAAAAATCTTATTATAGGGACTGCAGCTCAGGGACAGGTCAACTGTCTAGCATGTGTTAGTCTACACTACAAAAATAAAAACAAAACAACCCCCTTTATATGTTCACTATTTCTTCTGCAGAAAAAAAACTTTTTTCTTTTGGTACTGGGAATTAAATTCAGGACCTTGTGCTTGCCAAGCAGGTGCTATGCTGCTGAGCTGTTTCCCCAGCCCCCAACAGAAAAAAAAACTCAAATCATCACAGGACCTGGAAAATTATTTTTACAACACAGTATTTAAATAAAGATTTCTGCATTTGTATCACTATGCAAAAGCATTTACGTTTGGGAATAAGGTTTAGATAACTTTTAGAAGGACCGATGGTACAATTTTTTAGCACAACTGTGGAGATAACTTTTATGATTCAGGGTTATCCTCATTCATCATAGTTTTAAAGATGTGTTGCCCCCACTTTAAGTGGAACCCTTATTACTGAGGCTTACCTGGCACAGGTCTTCTTCCATGGTTAACAGTCTCAGGTTGGTATCTCTGGCTGCCGCATGCCGGTGGGGTATTAATCTGTAGAACTCAGCCATCGTCACCTTCAACTGTTCTGCTGTTTTGCCATTCTTCAGCGCTGTCCTTACCAGGAGAAGAATCCCCTCTGCCGTGCTTACCTTTAAATAGAAAGTCATATATGTGCTTATTAAAATTAAATTTTAATGTTAACTTTATAAACTTATAATAAATTTATATTTAATTTAAAATTAAATTTTAATAGCCATAGAACTGAAGGGACATGTGCAAAATTACTTGTTAGACACATTGTAGCTGCCAGTTTTCCACTGGACAGCTGCTGGTATAGTCTATCTTTGAGACATCCCCAGAGGTTCTGGTGTTAAAGGTGGGTTTTAGGGCGGTGGCAGACCCTTTAAGCATTGCGGCCTACGTCACTAGGCATCAGGTCTTCAGGTCATTCATGATGCCCTTGAAGGCAACTGCAGGACCCCAGCCCTTCCTGTTTTGCTTTCTGACCAGGAGGTAGAGTTTCGCTCTGCCACACATCCCTGCCACATGGTGCCCCACGGCCCTCAAGTCATGGGGCCAAAAGAAACGTCTTCTCTTTTTAGGGTGTTACAGTGATGGAAAGCTGGCTGCCAGAGTAGATGAGGATCTTCACTGGAGACAGCTCAGCCGTGACAATGACACCTAGAGGACTCTTCCAAAATTGGCCTTTACTTAACTAGAAAAAAGGACCAGAGCCTTGTATTTCTATGCATGTGTGCACATTTACACACACATGAACATAATGTAAATCATACAACACAGGAAAATTAATGCAACTGTGGGACACTTCCTTTGCATATGGGAAGTATGGAAAGATGTCACCATCAGACCAGGGACAAACTCCCCAGACCATGTTCCTAATTACACAAATGCTTTGTGGACCTCACCCCAGGAAACCTTGTTCTCCTTAAAATAAACTGCTGTAATTTTATCAGAGAAATTGCCTATTTATCTTCATACGATAAGGCGGTTACATAAGTTGTACCATTGAGTATATCTTCCCTCAATGACCACTATACAACTATATACTCATGGGCTAACAGCGTGCCTGCCTTTCCTAAAACCATCAAAGGTGAAGTAGTTGCTGCAAAACAGGTCAGAATCTGGGCATGTAAGTGGGGACCAAGGCTGTCCCTGTCCCTTGGGCCCACTACAAACTTTGTGGCCCAGAGACTCAAGCAGGGATGTGTAGTTTTTGTTTGTTTGTTTGTCGCCTTTTTGAGATAGTCTCACTGTGGAGTTCAGGTTGGTCTTAAGCTCCCTATGTAACCCAGGCTGGCCTCCAACTCCCAAAGATCCTCCTGCCTGAACCTCCTGAGTGCTGGAATCACAGCCGTGTGCCACCACGCCAGGTTTTTTCTTGGGGGAGGGGATGTGTAGTTGCTTGACATTTTTTTCCCTTAGTGCTCTTACACACTCCCTTTCTTTAGGGTGCAAGGAAAGAACAATCAACCAACCCCAGGGCAATCCAACCAGGAGGCAGGTATGTTGTCACTGACACGAGTAAACCAGGAAGCACACTCCACATAAATGACACGTGTGACTCACATCATTGAGGCTAATCTTGTCCACAGGTTTGAGAAGTGTGTGCTCCAGGTGGCCTTGAGTTTCCACCCAAATCATTTCCACCAAATTGCTCACCTCCTGGCTCAGAGTGCTTGAGTGCATGACCTCCTCCAAAAGCAACTGCAGCAAAAAATAACAATCAGCACAAAAATCATCACAAGTGACTGTCTTTCAAACTAACATGGCGCTGAGTAGAGTGGGGTACAGCTATAATCCCAGCACTCAGAAGGCTGAGGCAGGAGGATCGCCACAAATTCCAGGCCAATCTGTGCTACAGAGTGAGGTCAAGCCCAGTCTGAACTATATAGCCTGACCCTGTCTCAAAAAACAAAACAAAAAATAAAAACCTAACACAGGTAGATGAATGGAGGTGTGAGATGAAAAAATGAATCCCAGCAGAGCAGAGGTGTTCTCACACTTGAAAGTGGCTTGAGTGTGTTCCCCAAAGGCTCTGCGCTGGGAGCTTGGCACCTAGTGTGGAGTGCTGAGGTGGTTGAGCGAAAGAGGTGGGACCTAGGAGAGGTGAGTAGATCAGAGGGTACTATCTTTCCCTCAGAAGGGATTTTTTCTCTGGGTGCTTTTATATGGGAAGAAGTAACGTTTTCACTTGACATTGGTGTGTGGCAGCCTACACCCTACCTATCCCAGACACCCCACCATGCCACGAGGCTGGTGCCAGGTTGTTGGGACATTCTACCTACCAGAATTGTGGCCTCATTGTGAGCCAAAGAAACTTTACATTATAAGTACCTGGGCTCAAGTATTTTGGTATAGCAACAAAAAAGGCAATAAGCACCAGGGAACTGTAACATACCAGGCCTCCTCGCTGTGCTGTCACCGGTCCTCAGCACCTCCTCCCCGTGCTCTCACCCTTCCTCAGCACCTCCTCTCACCTCCGCTCTCCGCCTCCTCCCCGTGCTCTCTCCCAACCTCAGCACCTCCTCACCCATGTCTGCTCTTTCCACCTTCCTGTGCTCTCCTCTACCTCCTGATTCTGTTCCACCAGTTTTCTTTTTCCAATACTAATGTTTTTCTTGTCTTTCCTTTCACCCAGTCAGTGTTAGGCCTGCCAGTGGCATTAAACACAAGTGGTCAGGATTATGGATCCTCAACTCTTCCTGGAGTACAATGAAATCTTTTGAAAGCTATAAGGTTTCCTTGTTGAGAGAAGAAATCAGTCTCATGGCTTTCCTGTAAATCATTCCACATTCTGCATCTGTACCTTTTAGTAAGTTCCCCTTTTCTTCCTGAACTCATTTTCTCTCTTACCCATTTTATTTGTAACAAAGCAAACATTTCCACTAAAAATACTCAACAGGGCTGGAGAAGTAGTTAAGTGGTAGTGCTTGCTGAACATGAGCCAAGGGTTAGGTTCAATCTGCAACCCTACAAGGAAAAAAATTCAACCAAAAAATAAAAAGCATGTATCAATTAATCTTACTGCTTGCAGTTTTTCAAATGCTAACTGGGTTGCCTCTGGTGTAAAATGTTCTCTGAGCAGAAATCCTTGTTTCTTCAACGCTTCATTGTAGTTTTCATAATATTCACTTGCATCTGCAGAGGTGTTCTTCACAGTGACCTGTCTTCTGGCCTGCAAATTATGGCACACAGCAAATGTACAGCATCTTATCAACACAGCCATCTTTTTTGAACATCTGTGTATAAGAGCATTGGATCTCTGCCATGGAGTGTAGGAACTGGTTTGCTTGAAGAATTACTTAAAACTTCTACTTTTCACAAACAAGCCTATCTCTTGGTTATTTTCTTCTCACTGCTGAGATAAAATACCTCAAATTAAGGGAGGCAAGGTTTCTTTAGGTCAGCTCGTGGGGCTTTCAGTCCACACCGGTGGGCTCTGAGGCCCCGTGGCATGGCAAGGGGCAAGAAACTGCTCCTGTGTGGTAAGCAAGCAAAAGAAACAGGCCAAAAGGGGCGAAAAGGTAGGAGCGAGCCGCTTATTTTGTTCACAGTCTGCCCCGCCCCCGGGCCACAGCACCCACACCACCAATCCCAACACTGGACAATACACGGGTCACAAACTGTGGACTAAGCCGCCTCTGAAAAGCCCCCCTCACGACCTCAGGAGGCTTTGGGGGAGCATCCAGACACAACCTTAACACAGTCACACCTGGAGCTAAGGTGAAAATTCTGGATGGATGCAGCAGGCGACTGGACGGATTTACTTCTGGGACATACTTCGCAAGCTCCCTCGTTGGCTTCTAAATCTGATGTTCTTGAGGCTGGTGGCTCATGGGACTGTGGCCAGCTCTTGGGGCATCTGAGGCCAGGACCCACGTTATGAAAGACATGGCTCCTGAGAGCCCCTTACTAAATAGGAGTGGGGCCGCTCGGCTGGTGGACCTATACCACAGGGTATCCTTCCCTGACTCCTGGGCGGACAGGAGGTCAAGGCCAAAGTGATTCAGTGGAGAGCAAGTCTGCAGGCCTAGCAGAGAAGCTCTTTGGTGGGGTTGTATGTTCTGTCTGACATCGAGGCATGAATTCTACACTTATTTTTCTCTCTTAACTATTTTACACTGGAACAGAGCTCTCCATTTGATGCTGACCTTGGGGAAAGGTCATGGCAAACCCACTGTTGACCCCAAGGATCTGTGACTTCAAGCCCACAGTGCCTCACACACATCCCAGTGCGTGTCATGCCTTGTGTTCACATGTGCCCGCAAAACTCCATGTGATCCTAGAGTTTTTTCAGAGGTGGCTAAAGTGTGTGATGACTGGTGGTGAAATGCAAGGATTAAGGGTGGGTGACTGCTGGATCAGTCTGATGATTGGATTGGCACCACCCTAAGAGTATAAAATAGGCAGAAAGATGCTGTAAAGGTTTGGCTGTTGATTGTGCTGTCTTCTGCTGCTATGGATTGCTGGCCCTCTGCCATGTGCCACCCTGCCTTGTAGCCAGCCTATTACGGACTGAAACCTCCATAAACTGTGAGCCAAATAAACCTGTTATTATCTTTGGGTGTTAGGTAGTTTTGTCTGAGCAATAAGAGAAAAGTTGCTGGGCATGGTGGTGCATGCTGTAATTCGAGGACTCAGGAGGCTGAGGCAGGAGGATCATTATGAGTTCGAGACAGGCCTAGGCTACAAAGTGAGCTAAAGGCCAGCCTGAACTGCATAGCGAGACCCTGTCTCAAAAAGATAAAAGAATTTTTAAAAATAAATAAAAAAGAATTCTTTATAAAAAAAGAGAAATAAAGAAAAGTAACTAAGACTACTGTTATTGACATTTCAGAACCATCACAGTGGACTGCAGCAAAGAGTGTGTGGTATCTTTCCATACTGGTGATTTCTGAGGGTTGGGGGCTGTGACACTTTATTTTTCGATCCTGGCCCTAGCAGAATGCCTGGTACACAGCAAGCCATTGATGAAGTGTATTGACGAACTGCTTAAGAGATACATACACATTGGAAGATATCCCCTGAGCACTGTGGGCAGGAGCAGGAACCTGTACACTCTATACCTAGTGAATGCTCTCCTCTGACAGCACCACTGGCACTCCACTTAGGGAACTCAGTAGATGCTTCTCATACTCTGAAGGAAAACACACTTCTGTGCTGAAGAACTACTTACCAGGTATTATGGGCTGAGCTGTGGCTTCCTTCCCAATTCATATTCTGGAGCCCTAACCTTACCCAGGTCCTCAGCATGGAACTGTGTAAGGTAATTAAGTTAACTCTAAGACAAAGTTAAATCAAGTCATGAGGATTAAACACTATTCCAATATGACTGGTACCCTTACAAAAGGAAGAAAGGAGGACACAGCAAGAAGGACAGGAAATCTAGAGGAAATCAGCCTCACCTTAGTCGCAGACTTCCAACTCCAGCACTGAGAAATAAGTATCTGTTGTTTAATCTACCCAGCCACCAAATACTAGACTATTTATAACAGCCCCAGCTGACTAAGACAACAGGCAAGGAGAAAAAGGCTAGAGGCTAGCTAGTTCTTTGACCAGTTCTGAGGAAATTAGGTAGGAACAAAAGTGGACAGATACAGAGCTATCAATATAAAAAGCATCACCAATATAAAAAGCATCAGCCAGCAGGAAGTGTGTGGATATCTGAAAAGGACAGCGCCCAACTTCCTGGGCACACTGTAGTTCCACCACCACAGTTTCCTGGCCTCTGTCCACACCTACCTGGAAAACAGGGCGTCTCCAGAAGCTGTGCCGAGGAGAAAACTAGTCATAGTGTACTTGAAGATGTGGATATAATTACAATGCATGTTTGTTTAGAGAGGTAACTTAGAAATTATAGAAAAGTACCAAGAAGAAAATAAAAATCCCCTGAAATTCTACTACAGAGAATTCATGTTTTTGTATTTTCCCTCCTGTATATGTATACATTATATCACTTTCTATTTTTTCCTTACCACAGGGAAAATGTTACTTTCAATTCAATTTTATTAAAACATCTAGAAAACACAAATGGAGTACCATTTTAAAGGCAGTGTTGACTTTTATTGGTGTGACTTTGTCAAAGAAGATGGCTTTCTGGTTTTATTTTCATGCAAAAGGAATAGCAATTCAGTGTGGCATAAATACTGTCAAATCTACCCTTTCAAATATAAGTCACTGTTAATAACATGGAGAAAAACTTATTTTTAATGCTATATTAATATTTTATACTGTTTAAAATTTATATAAGCATATACTATTTTTATACTTAAAGCATTAAGATATATATATTTTAAACAAAAATATTTTGACTGGTTAAAAACCAATTCATAAATCATGGCCTATATGATACCTAGTATATAAATAATTTTTCAAAACAATGAGAAAATAGTCAAACAGAAGTCTTTTTTTTTTTTTTTTTTGTCTTTTTGAGATAGGGTCTCGCTATGCAGTTCAGGCTGACCTTGAGCTCACTTTGTAGCCCAGGCTGGTCTTGAACTCATAACGATCCTCCTGCCTCAGCCCCCTGAGTGCTGGGATTACAGGCATGTGCCACCACACCCAGCTGCTCAGAAATCATTTGAACAATTATTTTTTACTAAATAAAAATAAGACTTACACTTTCCAAGGTGTTATATTTTGCAACCTCAAATTCTTGAGAAAAAGGGGGAATTTCAACACTCTCTGCATAAAACCTGAAACTTTTATAATTAAAATTTTACATTAGAATGTACTTTTAGGCTAAGCAAAATTTTATAATAGGTCTCCTAATCCCCTATGAAATACATTTTAAGCCATTACTGCCTCCTTGGATGTCTAGAAATCGTTAAAACATCATGAGAAGTGAGCTGGATTCCTCTTCTGCATAGTTTAAAAAAAAATTAGGCTCTGTATAGAAATATCCATAATTCCAGCACTTGGGAGACTGAGGCTGCAAAATCACAAGTTTAAGCCAACCCGGGCAACTTAGAGACTTAAGGAGATCCTGTCTCAAAATAATTATTATTATTTTTTAATTGTACATATTTAAGGGGTACAGTATGGTAATCTAATATACACGCATAATGCGTAATGATCAAGTCAGAGCAACTCCTGTCTCCATCTTCTTCTGCATAATTCTCAAGCTCTGCTGCCCAGAGCTGCTTCATCTGCACTGGAAGGCAGGTATGCACCAAGGAAACACAGAGGAGAACCTGCTCCTTGCTCTGGAGAGAGACCACTGCAGTTGCCGGGCATCTGACCCTCTTTTTTTCCCCCCAGTACTGGTGACTGAATTCAGGGCCTCACACATGCAAGGCTAGTGCTTTACCACTGGCTTTTATTTATCTATTTTTTATTTTGAGCCAGTAAGTTGACCAGGCAAGGCTCAAACTTGACACTCTCCTGCCTCAGCCTCTCAGAATTGCTGGTGTTATAGGTATGTGCCACCACAACTGGCTTCAACTTCTCTTTAAAATAAAGGAGTCCAACTGATCATCTTTATTTTAAATTCTGTTCTCTTTTAACACTACTATTACCATATATGATACACTCAAATGCAATGTTTAATTAACACTGCATTTTTAAGAAGCCAAATAGAACTTTAGACTCACATAATCCACTTGGGAAAAGGGGTTATTTTCCATTTTTAAAAGTATCAGATAAAAAGAAAGAACTGTCTTTATTCCAAAGGCTTTTCAAGAAGGTAACAGAGCAAGCAGGCTGCTCTGATTTTATTGCCAGTTGAAATCTTTAAAAATCAGTCAAACTAAAATTACACGAGAAAATAAAAGTAATTATCACTGTAATAGCAAAGTCTTAATTGCAAACCTAATAGATAAAGAAAACAAAACTCTACAAAAGTCTACAAATAGTATTTTGATACTGTGCTTAAGGTTTATGAAACATTTGGGTTACTCAGTTATTTCCATGACTTCTTCCTCTTGGACACTGTCCAGGGAGAGCCCGTCAGTCTTCACTTCTAGAATGAGAGCAAGCAAAGTATCTGCTTATAGCTCAATGCTTTATTATAATTAATTGCTAACCTACTGCTGTAATTGTTCTTAAATATGAACCATGTTCACTATTTTTTATCTGTTTTTAACGATGTGCAGTTATTGATAATCTATGGACAATACAAGTGGGAAAAGGGAGGGTGTGGAAAATACTGAGAACACAATAGGCACATGAGAATTCCAATTTAATCTGTGTTATTGGAAACTCACTGATAGCCATACAGGGTCAGGCTGTCCTCAAGCTCAAAACCCTCCTGCCTCGGTCTCCAGAGTGCTGGAACGACAGATGTGCACTACAACATCCAACCCACAGAACTTTCAAATGGCACTTTTCTCTCCTAACGATCATGGTAAGCAGTTATAAAATGCATTTCTAATACACTCTGGGATCAGAATGAGTTCCAAATGTGATGTCACAAGTGAAGCAACTAAATGTGTTCTGGGTTAGAGGAGGGGAAGTCAAAGACTCTGTGGGTGGTTCTGTTTTATATTTTTCTTAGTGAGAAATCTCGACACTATCTATAGAATTGTGATATGTAGGAATAACTCTTTGCTTTTTAAATTATCTTTTCTGGTGCTGGGGTTTGAACCCCAAGGCCTTATGTAGGGAGGCACTCTACAACTATGGTACAGCCATGGCTCCCATTCTAATATACTATTAAGATTTCAAAAATCATTGGTACATCTGAACCTGACCTGAACAGATCCACTCTGGGTAGTGAACAGTGTTTTCAATATAAAAGGCACCCCTCGCCCTGCCTGCCTGTGTGCCAGCCACCCTTTTCTGAGACAGCAGAAGGTGAGTGACTGTAGCATCATTTCTCTACAGTGCTTATCAAGAGAGGTTTCACCCTACCAAAACGTTTATTGGATTGACACATATCATGTATTTACATAAGTTATTGTTTATAAGAACTGCTTGGGAGGTGGGGGATTAAAAAAAAAAGAACCGCGTAGTTTACTTGTTTGCTTCTGACATGTTTGCTATATTCTCCAGCTTTGTCTGAAGCTTCTGGGCTCAAGGGATCCTCTGGCCTCAGCCTCCTGAATGGCGAGGACTACCGGCACATGCCACTATACCTGACTCAACTGACTGACTTTTGGATGTGACTCATAAGGTATTCATTCCTCTGTGTCAAAAGGCTTTCTTCTTGGCCACATTCCAATATAAAACCTGGGTTTATAAGTGAGGTATGTTTCTTTCAAGAAAACCAACTTTTGGAAGAAATTTCTTCACTAAAATGCTGGTCACAAAATTCCCAGTCAGCCAGGTGTGGTGGCACACATAGTGAAACCTTGTCTCAAAAATAAATAAAACAAAATACAACAAAAAGGCTTTGCCATTCCCATTTAAAATTACACACTAAGTTTTCTAAGATTAATGCTTCTGTATTCATTTTAAATCTGGCCTTCATGAGACTGGATATTGAGAAATTTCTTTCTATTGCCAAATCAATCTTTCTTTCTTCACTATTTTGCTGCCCATTTTCTGAGGTAATAAGAAGCCCAATTCTTTCTCTAGTCTTTCTGGACTTTTGCTTATAATATCTTCAACCCATACATCTACTACAGCATGTTCAATATAACAAAGGCTAACTAGGAATACCTACCAGGATAGCTCATCTTCTGATCAGGGGGTGGCATGGTGTCTCGTGACTCAGCAGGATCATAACCACTCAAATCCAAGAGTCTCCTTTATTTGACACATTCCCATATAAAATCTAGTCTTGCCATATGAATGTGGTTCTTTTGGAAATACTTCAGTTGATACTGACTCAGGACATCAGCATTATCTAAGATCACATGCGTACACTAAGAAAAAAGTCAATCTGTTACATATTAGAAAAAACAAAAGTGGTATATTATTTGTACAGTACATTCAATTTTGTCTCCTTAAAAAATCTTGTTTTACAATAGTTTGCAGTAGATATTAAAAACTTTGAAATATAGTGTCTAGATACATAAAAAATTATAAGAGCTTGTTGGGTAGTGACTGTGTGAGTGTTTTGTAGTGCTGAGTATGGAGCCCAGGGCCTTGAGCAGCCTGGGCAAGTGCTCCAGTACTGAGGTGCACTCCCAGCCCAAGTGAGCAGTATGTATGTATGTATGTATGTATGTATGTATGTATGTATGTATTGTTTTTGAGACAAGGTCTTGCTATGCAGTTCAGGTTGGCCTCAAACTCACAACAATCTGCCTGTCTCAGCCTCCCCAGTGCTGAGATTACAGGCACGCGCCACCACACCTGGCATGAATAGTTTTTAAAGAGCACAGATATGGATGTACAATAACTGATAACCAACCCTGGGGTTGTTTCCAGTTTTCACTATTGTAACAATGCTGTGATGAAGGTCTCATCTGTACACCTGTATATCCTTGTTCACTTATCTCCTTAGGAATGGAAAAAGAGGTAGAGTATTTACCCTTTACTATTTTAAATTATTTGTACTTTATTTAGTTCCAAATAGTATATTCACAGTGTAGGGTATGTTAGAAGTGAAATAATAATAATGACATGCCAACTTCTGTCCCACTACTTTTCCTAGTTTCTCTTCCTAGAAGTATCTTTTGTAATTTGTTCCTCATCTATTGCTCTAGAGCTATTTTCTGCACAAACACACACTTAGGTGCACAGATGGAGGCGTACTGTCCACTGTCTCTGTCTTGGCGCTCATTCCTCATCCTTACCTTATTATAGTACTTTATTTTTGGAGGGTACCAGCAATTGAACTCTAATTCATTTGCATATATCCCGAGAAGCTGAAGTACAAAAGTGACTCCCTGGGAGGTACAGTAGTCCTGCTATGGATAGGGTGCCAAAATCCCTTGGAGACATGAAGAGCAATACAGAGTCGTTTAGTCAGGCTTTAAAAAAAGTGGAAAGCAACGATGAAACATACAGCCTGGGTAGAGCAGGTAAATGGTTATTGAGGCAGAATCAGGGCAGTGAATTTCACTGTCTCTGCAGAAGTTCTTTTACATTTTATAGCACTACATAATAATAGTGCATGCATTGGCTCATTAAATTCTAATAAATTGTATAGTTAAAAACTATGGTATTTTTACTGCCTATACGAGAAATAAACTGTGCAGCATTTCATTAACCCAGAGAATTAAAGGTTTAGTTGCCATGCGTGTGGGAAGTCAGTACGCAGCTACAACATGACAATCTTTGTTCCCCCTAAGTCATCATGGACAGCAGGGAAAGGGAGCCCCCTGTCTCTCTGGAGTCTGTGTTATGAGGGTTCTAGTAGCCATCTTCTGTTCTTAACTGAAGTGACTAGAAAATTTCAGATAAAGTAGTGTATATAGTTTGGACCTTAGGGAAGAAATACTACTGTAAGAGGGAATAAATTCTGACAAGAGTTGGAACATATAAATTCAAATCCCTGCTCTCAGGTTTTAACTCACATATTGCACAAGATGTCTTTATCCTTGTTCAAGGCTTAATTTCCTTATTTGTAAAATAAGAATAGTAAGAAAATCTTCCCTTGTTCCTCAGAACCTTATGAGGCTCAGGTGACAAAACTTTTGTGAAAGCTTTTGCAAAATGTAAAACAGTATTCAAATATAAGGAGTATGACTTCAAGTCTGCCCTTGGGAATTTTAATCATTAAAGTACTTGATAGAAACTGAGACCCCACACAGAACCAGACCAAGCTTCTGACACAAGAGAAGTCTTTATTGGGGGAGGGACAGAGCAGCAGACTACCTAACGGACCAAGGTAGCCCTCTAGCTGAAAAAAGCGTGGGCCTTTAAGCTCTTTTTTGGAGGGGGTGGGGTGGGGTGAGGAGATGTCCCTGGGCCAGAACAGCCAGAATAGCCTGAGCAGCAGGGAGGGCATCCTGGCCAGGATAGCCCAAAGGGCAGGAGTTGGCCGTGTCAGAATGACTGGAGCAGCTGCTAACGATTTTACTGGAATTGGTGTCCTTCCTTTTTTTCCATACTGGGGTTTTCTAAAGATGGCGGTGTGGAGGCTGAATTAGCAAGAAGTGGTGAGGTTGATAAGACTTCTGAGATGATAAATAAGATGGTCCCAAAACGTAAACCTTTTTGGATGGTTATCGTGTGGTGGCCTTGGTAATTTCCTTCACGTACTACGTCAGGTCACACAGAGTGAATGAGGGCAGAGATAGTTTTTGTGGCCAAAGGGAACTGAAGTGTAACAGGTAAGAGAAAGAGAGTAATACTGAGTTCCAGTTTTCCCATGAGGGGGGCGGGGCTGTCTGCCTTGTGACTTACCAGTACTGAGTCATTGAAAAGTCATTCAGTAGTGGATTTTAGAAAATGTGAGCTCTAAACCGGAACAACTGAATTGCATAATTTTATTTTATACTATTTATTCCAGTGTTTTACACTTTGGTAAACATGTGAGACCATGGAAAGTCCTATTAGATAGCCCATGTCTGTCTCTAGAGGGCACCAAAGGACTAAAATGTTTACCTGAGTCTTGCTCTAGGTATGTATCTACATTTTTCTTTTACTGTATTTTTTAGTCCTGAGAATTTTCATAGCCATCTTTCTGCCAGCGAATGCTACAATATTATTACATATTTGTGATAAAATTAACTTTAAATTCCCAAGGACCTAATAATTCAAACAGCACTTAAAATTTGTTTATATAACTGCTTTTCTTTTGCCAGGACTTCTTGCTAGAGCTTAACTTTGACCATTACCTCATCTAATAATTTGGTTACAAAGAAAACTGAAGCAACAGCAAAATATCTTCTTAAAAGACACATGATATAAATTACTGATTTTACCTCAACTTCAAATTATAGAAATTATAAAGTTTTGATGGCCAGTTACAAGATAATGGTGAGCTGTACATTTCCTAAATGGTGCGTGGTATAACTTGAGAGGTTTTTAGCCCATTGTGAGCTGATAAGTAGCCTATATACCTTAAACATTTAGTACATTCCCTACCATTTAAGATGATTTATATTTTTCTAGTGAAAATAACATTGCTTATCATAGTTGATAAGTACAGATTTAAGTAAAAAATACTTGGATTACTAACATCAACATCAAGATTCTGTTTCAAGCTTCCATCTTGTCATCCTCTTAATATTTACTACATTCAAAGAAAGGTCAGAGTGGAGGGCAGATGGCGATTGGAGCAGAACAACCCTCTCTGGTTACAGTACTTCGCTGAGGGTCACTTGTAGTTCTTATAAGTTTCAGGCCTGAAATTTGAATCTTAGAACCACTGTTCACTGGTTCTATATTATGCATCCATTTATCCCCCCTTTAAGCCTCAGTTTCCTCAGGTTTCAGTAGAAATTAATACTGTACCGTGCTTCTGAGAGTCATTTGGGGGAGTGAGTTGGATTAATTGTATAAAGTATGTAGTTCAGTATCTGGTCCCCAGAAGGTCCTACAAGCACTGCTTGTTCTAGTGTGCATCTGATAAGAATGCTGTGTGCTTGGAGACTTGGTAATGCAGTGTGTTTGAGCAGGGAGCAGTGTTGGGAGACAAATATGTTTTCACTGGTATTTAAGTTATGGAAGGACTTGCCTGAACTGGAAATTTTTGATAATAACTCTAAAGTTTTTGATACTTTTATTTCTATTTAGTAAGTTGGATTGTATGATTAGTTGAATCAGACAGTTTTTAATCTGTGGCACCTGTAAATAATTATATTTTGAACTTTGAAAAATTGGGTTATAGAAGTAGGTGAACAAATTTTAAGGTCAAACTTCATTCATCTCATAGAAGTTTTCTGCAGTCATGAAATTGCCTACTAACATATGGTTAGGTCTCAACTTAGTGGGTTCTTAGTAATTATTAATAATGAAGATAATTTATAAACAGTTTTATATAAGTTTTTGTTTAGGCTATGATTTTTAAATTTAACCTTTTCTACTATACACTTCTAAGAGGTATGTAGTGGGTACTTCCTATACTGAAGAAAGTAAGGTGGAGCAGAATGGAGAAGAATAACTAATACCATTCTAAGTAAGAGTCCTTCCAGCTTTGATGATGTCGGAAAAAGGTTTCAGAGTTATTTTAGGGATTATGAGCATGATAGTCACAAGGCTTCAAAATAAATTAGTAAATCTATCCTCATAATTTTCAGTTGAATTTTATTTTCACAGGAAGTAAAATAAATTATCTTGCAAAGAACATTATTTATCTTAGTTATCCTTATATTTGAAATGTGTTTTTAGGAACCCAGAGTATCTTGAAAGAAATGTCAATATATTGTTATCAAATATGTCATAGGAATTTATCATAGAATAGAGTATAATTTTCTTGATATTATCTCTTATCTGACTATAAACTGATGGATTTTTCCCCCTCCTTTCTCATTCCCCCGGTAATTCTGTATAGACCATGAAGGATTCCTGGAGAGTAAAGTGTTTATTTTGAATAGTACCAATTCATTAGCTCCATGTGAAAGAATAAGTATTGACCTAAGGATATATATGCTTTATTTTCTTCCATTTTTAATATTTGGCCTTCATTCGTGAACTAAAGAATCTGTTTGTACTTTGATTACTTGCCAACGCTTCCATGGCTGTCAGTGTTGTAATACTTTATCAATATATTGTTAGGTTAAGTATGTTTTAGGCGAAAGGTTGTATATTTCCTCTATAAAAGTTTGTTTACTTTGGAGATGAAAGTAATATATAAAGACTCATACTACAGACTCATACTATTCATATGGATGATAAACAGTAAACTTTGGCTTTTTGGGGAGATGTTTAATTAGAAAAGAATTGTGATATGGTGGTGACAAGCACAGGCTTTATAGTCAGGCCTGGTATTGAGTCTTGCAGAGGTTGTCTCTGGGCTTTGTGGCACTGCTTCATAAATCGTAGTACCTATCATAATTCTTGTGAGATTGAGATTTATGCTCTTGGTAAAGTGCCTTACAAGATATACCTCATGCATAGTGCTTACTTCGTTAAAATTTGTCAGCCACAGGGATGGACGTGTATATCATTCTGTAATTTTCTTTTATTTTTAAACTTTTATTTGCTGCTGTTGCATAAATCTACTATTACTGTACATGTCTATAATCTTTTATTTGAAAAATATTCAATAACTCAAACTTATTTCATAGTCCATATTCTGGAGATTTTGTTTTGTTTTGTTTTTTGAGACAGGGGTTTTGCTGTGTGGTTGAGGCTGGCCTTGAGCTCACGATGTAGCCCAGGCTGACCTTAAACTCATGATGATCCTCCTGCCTGTGCTTCTTGAGTGCTGGGATTATAGGCATGTGCCACCACATCTAGCCATATTCTGGAGATTCTTAACCACTGGGTTAACGACTTCAGAGAAACCTCTTAGGAGTCAAGGAATCTATATAACTCTTTTATTTGTAAGATCTAGGTTTTTGTATGGGTTCTACATTTTTCTTTTGCTGAGTAGCTATATTTCACCTTTCAGAGCAGCCAGTAATCTAAAAAATGATTGAGAACCCCCATTCCCCCTGCTCCAATCCAGCTTACATATTGCTTCCACAATAATCATTGTAAAGTCTTGTTTAACATTTCATCATGTTACTGTGGCTCTGGGTTTTGGATTGCTCCTCTCTGAATTCCCAAACATACATTGTCTCTCACAGCACAACGGAGTGTAGGGAGACTGTCTTTGTTACTTTTTTTCTCATTGCTGAGACAAAATACCCGACACCCAAAATGAAGGAAGGAAAGGTTTATTGAGCTTACAGTTTGTGGAGGTTTCAGTCCATACTTGGCTGCTTAGAGGCAGAGCGGCACATGGCAGAGGGCAAATGTTCATGGCAGATGAGCACAGTGAAAACAACCAGCAAAAGGAAAGAATGATGGCAAGACAGCCTCTTTCCTTCCCCTACATTGTAAACAATTTAAACCCACCCAGGGGGCATGTAGCACTCACATAATCTCCATGACCTCTTCCACAGGCTCAGGATGTGTACAAAGTAAGCACCCTGACTTCCTGCTGACTCACTCAGCCAAACCTCTATACTCCCCAAGTTGACACAATGTATCAATCATAACAGAGACAAACAAGATGACCACATGAGGCTCTCTGGAGTTGAGAAGCTCTTAGTGGAACAGGTAAGCCTTGTGGAGTAGGAAAGATGACTCCCTAGGTACAGGGAACAGCAGGGACTGTTGCATGGAGAAATCAAGTAGTTTCTCGCTGGCCATGAATAGCCGCTTAGTAGGCTCAGATGACCCAAATTCTTATCTACCCTTTTTACTTTGACTCTCTCCTGTGTTTTTAGTCACATAATCACCTTTGCATCAAAAGTTCCACATGTGCCTCAGATGTTCTAGACATTGCTGCTTGGGGCTGGGGATATAGCTCAGTGGAATAAGTGCCTGCTTGGCAAGTACAAGGTCCTGAGTTCAATCCCTGATTCTGCCCAAAAAAAAAAAACAAAAAAACTCATGGAAATAGACATTGCTGCTCCCCAAACTAGCCATGTGCTCTCATACCTAACTGCTTTGTTCATTATCTTTCCTTGGCCTTGAAATCCTCTTCTAGTGACCTGAGGCAGGAAGAGCACCCTGGAGAGAAAGTAGGGACCAGACTTGGAGTATTTGGAAAAAATGGTGATTGTGGGGTCAGAGATCTTGAAAAAGATAGGCTGTTTATGAGTTTGTCCAGATTGTAACAGTTAAAACCAGGCTATGAATGAGGGCCAAGTATGATCAAAGCCAAAGTCAGGTCATAAATAGTAAGGGCAAGAACAACTGTCAGGCCAGAGTCAACATTGAGACCAGAAAAGGCTGGTACTACAGAGCATCAGAGCTGTAAATTAGAAAGCCAACATGGTGAAGGGTAGGTATCTTATTAAAGGAAAGATGACTGTAGGATGGGAGAATGAATTTTTGTTGAGCACAAACAACTGTGATTGATAACTGATTACACACCTGTCTGCTCAGACCAGAGTGGCTGATGTATTTCCCATTGTAGCAGGAGCCACACACACTACGTGCAGCCTGGTGCTTGCAGGTGGAAACAGGTAATCAGGAGCACTGCAGTTGATGAAATGTGTGAGTAGGGGGGACACAGCTGCTTTGTCAATTAAATCCTAACAGCCTAGCTATATTTAACATAAGATGCTTAAAGTGTTTACTGAAAAAATACTCACTTCTATAATATACGGCTTTGAAGCTCAGGAGTGACTTTACTGCTCTAAGTCCTTTAAAATAAACAGAAATATATAATCTCATTTTTTTTCTTTTTTGCCGAACATGTCAGATCCCCACAACCTTTCAAGAGTGGCTGGTTGGAAGAAATACCCACTCTTTTTTTGTACTGTGGTATATGCTTTTGAAGGCATAGGAGTGGTAAGAATTAGACTTTACTATTATTTTTTAAAGTTTTAAATCAACAGAGATTCATATAGTCAAACTATATATAAAAAGTACTTTTAAATTTTTTGTCTCAACTTTATTACTAAGAACATGATTTCTAGTTTGGTATGATGGACTTGAAATATAATTTAATTCTTCATTGACAGTTTAGTCTCAGACATGTCACTTGGACTTTTTCTCTTCTTTTAAAATAAAGAAATTAGAATAGATTATTTTTAACATTTTACTACAGAAAATTTCAAACCTGTAAAACATATAGAAAGAAGGGTACATGTAATAAATTCCTATATACCCAGCACTGAGCTTCAAAAATTTGTCATGTGGACAGTTTTATCTCCAACACACATATTCAAGCACATGCCAAACATCATTATTTTGTGAACTAGACTGAATGGAATTGAAATAGTTTGAATGGAATTGAAATAGTTACAAAGATATTATTATATAAAAATCAAATACAAAAACTTTTCCTTTATATTTGTGCATATCATGTTTGAGTGGTGCCAAGAGATATAAACATCTTAAAGAGATGATATAAACATCATAAATATTTCTATTCAGGATGCTTCCAGTTAATTTTTGGCCTAGAATTTGTAGACCTGGGAAAATAGAATATTCCTCTCCATTCTGTTTGATAGCTTATGTTTCAGAGCCTGATGGTTTGGTATGGAAGCAAAATAATTTAAACATCTTTTCATGAACCCCAGACAAAATAGGTCTGTAAAACAGTTTTATACCATTTTACTTGGGTTTTTGTTTTCTGAATCATCCTTTAGAGAATTCTTGCAAGTTCTTACAGCTCTTCTTTTTACTACTGTGGACATAACTGCGGGTTTTAATTTGTCTTTAACTACTGAGTTCCAGTTTCTAGTTATTTATTACAAATTTCAAGTTAAGTGTTATTTCTCTGACATCTCAAATTCAACAATTCCAAAGTCTGACTTACAGTTTCTCATCTAAAATCAAGTTCATTTTTATTTCCCTTTGTGTTTTCATCCTGCTTTCTGCTCCTTGGCACGTTGGAGTCATTCTCAGTACTCTGTCCCTGCTTCCCCCTTGCAAATGGTCCCTCGGGCATGCTGTCTTCTTCATATTGTCACATCTACTCCATGCCTACAGTGCTGTGCGGCACAGGGCAAGCTCCGCAGAGGTTAATTCCGTGCTTTTCTCCTTTTCTAGCTGCATTGGTACCAGTCCTGACTACAGCCCTACGTTTCAGGTGTGGGTGATCTCTGAGCAGCCACACTGGCCCCTGCTTTGTTTACTGTATGATCAAAGCCTCCACGTATTAACCTTAAAAACTTGTGTTTTTCAGTTAATCTTTTTATTTTTTAATAGTTCATTTTCTACACAATAGTTACAATCATTTGATCATAATTAAAGTTGACAGTCATAGGTGACTAAATTAGCAGTGATAGATGTTTGTGTACGTGCCTTAGTACACACAATACTTCTCAGCTCTGTCTCCTGAGAGGGCCGAGAAGCCATTACTCTCTGGTATCAACAAGCACAACTAGCACTAAGACTAATTTTGTGAATTTCATTCTGTGGCAAAACAACCAAAGTTCTCTTGAGAAAAATGGCTGACTTTAGGAGTAACAAAATGCATGATGGGGTAGTGAATCATAACTTAAAGCATGAAAGTTTATAGCAGGATGAAGTTAAAGGAAGTTGATGGTACCACCATGCAGGCATGGAACCCTGCCCGGAACCACCCTATTTACCTGGCCACAGGTTAGTTCAAAAGAGAAAAGGTGATGTGAGAACCTAATTCTTCTGGACTGCATGCAGCTAATCCATATGTGTTTTTTAAGATTCAGTTCCAGCTTCATCTCTGGAAAGTCTCTATCCCTTGTGAGATACCTCCATCCTCCCTGTCACTGAGTTGGATGAGCATCTGTGCTTCCGCAGAACCCTGTCCGTCACAACACTGACAGTGATGATGTATTACAGTACAGTCTCTTTCCCACTGTGCAGGGGTTGTGTTTAATTTATTCTGAGTCTTCCAGTATCAAGCACAATCAGCGCTAATAGTATTAGTTATGTCATTATTGGAAAATGAGCAGTATCATTTTTATGGAAGTAAAAGACAGTTGGAATGAATGAAGAGCAAATCTGAAGCAAGCAGTTTTAGATAAAAAAATTTCATCATGTCTAACTATAGGCAGATAGCATAAGTCATGGAACTTTTAACAGACAGCTTTTAAAATACCTGCAGGCTTAAAAACTTTTCCATACTACCCTTACAAACATCATATCCTGCCTTGTACCAGAATCTCATTGCTATGGTAATTGAAGCATCTGCTCAATGGCAGATAATGCTGAACTTTCAACCACTAATGCAGAATTCATGAGCAAGATCATTGAAAACCATGCTTTGAATATCCATTTGTGCCATTTCCCTGAGTCACTGATTTTTGCATGTGTAGTTACCATGGATATGTTTTCCTTAGGAACATCTGCTCAGCAATTGGATGCAACATTTAGTTCCAGTGCTTCCCTTGAGGTGTTTGAATTAGACGTTTCCAATCTATCCTTGGATATGAAATCTTGTGCTACTTTCTCTTCTTCTCAAAGGTATAAAGTTCAGCATTAAATTCCTATGAATATTTAGTTACATTTTGTGTTTGATACCCACACTGTTTGAAGTTATATCTTTATTAGAAATTGCAATGAATATCATCAGTGACAGACTTTTGTGAAAAGTATAAATGCATATTTGTGGAAGTAAAAGTGTTTAGATATTCTGTTGATTCTTACTCGTGTGTAATGTGCAAGAGAGATTTGTAATAGTGTAGTTTCTAATACTTTTTTCTCATAGTATTAGTGGAGTTACTGTTTTTTATCTTCATTATCTTGTTTGTAAAAAAGGCATTTGGGACGAGAAAAAGCAGTGGTTATATTCATCACTATATTAATAGTGATCATCTCTGAATCACAAGTTTTTCTTTTCTTCTTTGTACTTACCTATATTTAGAAGTATATTTCACAGAGAATTCTGTTGACATGATTTCTGATACACTGTTTGGATCACAATTTCAAGGCCTAATGGTCTATTGTAATGTAGAGAAAGGATCTCTACATAAGGCATTTTAGGCAAATGAAATAGCTTACACTGGGTCTCATTATCTAAATGGTCAAACTGTTTTCTATCCTGTATCTTTTGACATACAGCTCAAACTCAGGTCAACTTTACTATATTACCCTATAAAAAGTTTTAGTTTTTAGAGATTATAAACTCATGTAGATATGAATATAAGTAACAAATGAAATGTCATTTTACCAAAGTCACAAGCAGTAGCAGGAGTGGATGAGAAACAATGTTTTCATAATACTTTTGAATATATAAAAAATTAAAACGTATAATTTTAAATTATTTGTTATATTTATTAGACTTCATTTTTTCCTAAAGGTACCACAAATTGATTTGGGGACCTCATCAAGTGGATTCCAAAGGAGATGTTTCTGGAGTTCTGATCGCAGGTGGTGAAAATTGAAACATTATTCTTTAGGATGCTTCTAAAATTATAGCTGGAGACAAGGAAGTTATAATTGCCCAGAAGGACAGGCATACTGGTCCAGCGAGAGCCTTGGCTGTGAACATGTTCCAGGTTTGGCTTTGACATGCATTTGATATTCAGTCATAGTTGCTAAAATATGTACTGCTCTTTTGAAATAAGTTTATGAATCTAATGCCTCAGTCTTGCAGTTGGGAGCTAAAATATCCATACTTCTAGTTAGATGACTGTGTGTGTTTAAGACTGGTGAGTTTAGGGTTTCTATGAGGGTGAATGATACTAACTTATAGAGGAGACCAGGCTATGGATTTATTTCTAGAAGTGCAGAAGGGTCTGTCATAACATACAACTGAACATTTTTAAAAAGGAGCTCCTGAGATTGGAAGATTTGTCTTTTAAAACTTTGTGCTAGGTCAGCATTAGGCTGGTACTATGGTGTCACAACTTACTAACTGGGAGTTAATTAATTAATTTATTTATTGAGACAGGGTCTCACTATGCAATTCAGGTTGCCCTTGAACTTATTGTGTAGCCTAGGCTGGCCTTGAACTCACAATGATTCTCCTGCCTCAGCCTCCTGAATGCTGGGATTAAAGGCGTGCACCACCATGCCTGACCTGAAATGTTATATTTGTGTTGTATGACTACTGTCTGAATAATTAGAAATTAAACAAATAATGCAAGTTTGTCAAATAGAACATTAATGGAGGCACAACTGTAATCCCAGCACTTAGGGAGGCTGAGACAGATAGATAACAAGTTTGAGTCAACTCTTGACCCTGTTTCAAATTTAAAATATTTTGAAAAGGGATGTGGTGTATAGCTCAGTGGTGGAATGCCTCTAGGTTCAAACTCCAGTACTTCAAAAAAGACAGAGAGATATCAATTGCCTTATAAAATTACTAAATATTAACTATGTATATGTATAGGTTAATACAGATGTTGAGTTAATGGGATACTACATTATAACAACCAAAAATGAATATTAAGAAAAATGTTAAATAGGCTTTCCCCCCATCCTGGTGATTTAACACAGGGAATGTGGTACTACATCCCTAGCCCTTTTAAATTTCTTATTGTGAGACACTCGGCCAAGTTGCTCAGGTTTTCTTTAAACTTGCAAGTCTCCCAAGTCGTTGGGATTACAGGCATGCGCCATTATGCCTGGATAAATAGATTTTCATGTATTAAAAACACTTAGGGTGTGGAAATACCAAAACTTCATTTCTGCAGTTTGTCTGTCTATCTTTAGATTAACTGGCTGGCCAGTTCTGTGCTTGGATTAAATACCTACATGTTTTTGGGGAAAGTATCTTTTTATTTTTTATTTTTATCTTTTTGAGGCAAGGTCAGTTGAGGCTGGCCTTGAGCTCACTTTGTAGCCCAGGCTGGCCTTTACCTTGGAACAATCTTCCTGCCTGAGCCTCCCCAGTTCTGGGATTAGAGGTGTGTGCCACCATGCTCAGCTGGTAAAAGTATCTTGTAGGTAGCTATTTACCGTAGAATTTTTGTTTCTATAGTTAATGTGCCAGCTGATCAGATAAGGAACTATGAGAGTGAATAATGGTGGATGAAGATCAATATATGAATCTCGAGGCCAGGCGTGGTGGCACAAGTCTGTAATCCCAGCACTTGGGAGGCTGAGGCAGGAGGATTTTTATGAGTTTGAGGCCAGCCTGGGCTAAAAAGTGTGCTCAAGGCCAGCCTCAACTGCATAGTGAGACCCTGTCTCAAAAAGACCAAAAAAACTATATCTATATCTATATATATGTATACACACACACACACATATGTATGAAACTCATTGTCTTCTAAGCTTTGTATCACAGTTTTAGGGTTAGACCCTAAGGTTGTGTAGCAGAAATAGCATAGAACTACTGCCATCTGGAACAAGATTGGATGTACACAAACTAAAAACACATGAAAATTTAACACAGGATCTTTTATTTCTCCTATTCTCACATAACTCTGGGGCTGGCTTTCAGGTACTATGAGAACAATGCCATAGTTGGGGATTTTAGCCGTTTCTGAAAGCAATGATTGCTGATTTTGCCTTTGTCTTGCACAGTCATTTCCTTCCAGAAATGCAAATACACTAAGTTATAAGAATGATTAAAAATTTGATTCATGTAATTGTTCTTTTTTTGTATGTCTGGCATTAACGCTTCTTTAGAGTAGATTTCTTTTTTAAATAGTTTTATAGTGTTTCTCTTTTTTAAAACCTGAATTTGAAAAATTATGGATAAAGACTTCATGCATAAGTTTTGCATTGTTAGTTAAATAGATTGTCCCGAAACCAACATCTTTCTAGCTCTGAATTCTGTATTTCCTTAATTATGCATACATACTATTTAGTTATTAATTATTTCATATTGCAGACTAATCTAGTAGCCTCTAGTGCTAATGAATCTGAAATCTACATTTGGGATCTAGATAATTTTGCAACTCCGATGACACCAGTAGCCAAAACACAGGTATTATATTGATTTTGGTCAGTGTCATCAAAGCAACCAAGAGTAGTTCTCATAGTTACTTATTTCAGTTTTAAGTTTTCTATACAAATCATTGTTTAGATGTCACTGACTCTCCTTAAGATAGTGAAGTGTTAATAAATATGTTTCTTCAAATTGTTAGTGAGGCGTTCTATAGTAAATATTTATTTAGTGCTTACTGTTTGATAGACACAGTTCATTGTACTGGGTATAGTGTAGTAAAGAATATAGACAAAAATTGTCATTCTTTTAGATACAGTATTTTTTTCTCATGTGTGATAAAGTATTCTGACAGTATTTTAAATGTATTTGAGTAAGTTAGGTAAGAACTGTCTTTCCTTGCTTTCTTGAGTTTCTCTTTAAAAAGATAAAATACTCAAAGTGCCATGTACATGTGCTTGAAAGTGCATCATGTGCATCATGGAGGAGGAGTGTAAAGGAAGATTTGCATGGGTGGATCAAGCTTTGAAATAAGTCATTTTTAAACCTGAAGTATTCAGTTTTATAACTAAATGTGATTATAATAGGGAAATTGGCTTAATAGTTTATTCTTTGTAGCCCCCAGAAGATACAAGCTGCATTGCATGGAACAGACAAATTCAACATATCTTACCATCGGCCAGTTCCAGTGGCCGGGCCACTGTGTGGGATCTTAGGAAAAATGAGCCCAACATCAAAGTCAGTGATCATAGTAACAGGGTAAGTATATGAACAATTTGGATGAATTTGTGTCTCTGCTGTAGGTGTTCCT